>JPHH03000071.1:0-156117 GCA_000750105.3 Tolypocladium sp. Sup5 PDA-1
ACAGATGAGGCCACAACGAATTTGCATATCGTACCTTTCCCTCAGAGTACAAGGGATACCCCATTTCTGTGTAGCTTTGTTGACAAAACGCTGGAAACAAAAAAAAGGGACGATAGGAATCTCAACGACTTTTGTACTACACGGAAGGGTGGATGTTCATGCCGTAACAGGTTCATTTTGGAGTGTCCGTGCGAGTGATTCCGACGGGGGACGTCCATTGTACGCTCCACCACGCTCCTTCTTTCCCCACCTCAACAAGGTCTGCTTTTCTGGTTTAAAGAGACTCAGGGAATTCTCGTGTGGCTCCATGTTACACATTGGCTCGCGGAAACGGTCTGTCACCGCGATGACTCGGCTAGCGACATTTTCGATTGCCTTCCTAGTTCTAGTGGAGTTTCGGTGGTTTGTGCTTTGCGCTTTGCATTCGGGGCTCATAGATGGGAATGGGTTGCTCAATGTGAACAACATTTAGTTGCATTTCTTCAAGAGCCCAACAGTGTATCTATAGGGATATCGGATGGCCGTTGCTTGATTGTCTGGCTGTAGGCCTGCATTTGAGTTGCTCAATCACGGTCCTGTGGAGAGTGGTGTTCCTCCTCCCTTTGTTTGATGATTCTTCTTGCCGATTAGCGAGGAAAGATATCAAACTCCAGGGCTATTACATGAGGAATTCATCGAGAGCTCGTTCACCTCACTGGCAAATCTGCTGGCGGGGGCTGCAGTATGTCATGGTTGCAGCCCACGGGATCATCGAGCCCCAAGCACCATGGCTTGCTATACACGAAAGGCACGTGTCCACCTTGTGATGAAAGTACGAGCCACAGACGCATAAATTTGCTTTCTCCACTCGGGCATCTGTAAATTCTCTTTGGGAAGCGATACAATGTGCAAAACAACCCGTTGCGTTCGCAGAAAGAGCATGGACTTGCCGCAACGATATTATGCACCATTGGCCGAGGCTGAACTCGAAGAACCCAGAGTTTGGGTTGCATTCATGCCCAATACAGAACCGCTAAATGCCAAAAGCAAATTGGAATGCTTCATTTCGACCGGTAGATAAGTGCCGTGGTTGAGAGAAATGATTGCTGATACCAGCATTTGCCTGGCGCCCTGGATGATAACAAGAAAAGAGATATATATGCTGTGGTTACAGCAACGATCGACTTGTCAAGGGTTGAGCGTATATAGCTCGACGCCTCTATGGCAACGTATCGTGCCTCCTTTTGCAACAAGCAGCCCCATCCGCTAACTGCTTAGCTCATGCCTCGCGGGATGTCCATACGCCGATAAGTGACTTCAGGATAGCATGTTAGGCTTAATGATGCATTTATGGCCATATTGAAGCACTGTGATATTAATATTCGCTTTTCACCTCATGATCTATGCACAATTGGACCTAGCGGAATACAGCTTGCTGCTGCAATGGCAATTTGGCTTGTTAGAGCCAAATACCTCACCAACGAACTTCCAATACCTTCCTCGCAGCAAGACTTGTGTTCTGTACAGTAAATAATTGTGCAACGTCTTTTCCTGACCTTTCTGCAGTTGAGGAAATGGACGGCACTACAGTATCAACCGAGGTTTATTGCGATGGGATGATTGCACCGTGGACCACTCAACCTGCTGCTGTAGCCGTGGACACACTTGAAAGGGCCAGTATGAGAACTGAATTGCTGTCCTCAATGAGCTGAATAGGCAATATTGTACTCAGCCTACTGAAATTATCACGCGAATCGCACACTGCCGCTCGAGCGCTGGGTCTGTATCGGGGATAACCTGAACGGCGCAATGTTTCGACCTGAATCACTTCGCTATATGTAGTACTATTCTGCGCTCATCTAGCAGCCGAGCTTTTGTAACTCGTAATGCTCATGAGATATGACGGAGCAGTGATCAACAACCCATTACCGCCTCGCCCTTTATCAATCGTAAGGCTCCATCCCGATCCACCGAAATCTTCTCACCAATCAGGGCGTCAGAGCTTGTCCAAAACCCGTCTTCTTCCCTTAGGTCGATAACGTTTCCGCCATTTCGCTGCACCTGTATAGACAGGCTGTCGAGACAAGCAACAAGTGACCTGATCGGCCATATGTGCCGTGTCTGGTCCTCCCACAGTCCGCATTGGGTATCCCGTTGAAATGTAAAATTTCGTCCAAGCTTTAAGTGAAGAGTCGCTCCCACAGCGGAGACAGGTGAGCTTCTAATACTCTGACGTTTTCGTGGTGAACTGGACATTTGAATCTTCCTCTTGGGTGGCAGGGAGGAAGATAATTGGCTCCGAATAGTGGTGTCTTGATTCGTTGTACCATCCTGGGAAGGGGTGGAGCACTTCTCGACCGTCTCCCCTAGACGTTTGTCGTTCTCGCCGGTGCTTTTGCTCTGGTCAAGCGGTCTGTTGTCCGGAGAAGTGGTCCTGTTGCTTCCGCTGCCGTTAAACTCGCCAATGACTCCCTCAGAGTCGCTGCCCCAATCGATTTCATCGCAGTCACAGGACATCGCGGAGATGATGATTGCAAAGTGATGAGTGAAAGTGCTGAAAGGTTGTGAGTTCGAAAGAAGGGGTTACCAGAGTTGCTCGAGGAGCCTTTTAAAGGCTCATTTTATCAAGGACAACGGCGGTACAGTAGGAGAGCAGCCACTTGCACGTGGCAATACAGCTCAGCGCCGGCTTTTGCCGACAGAACCAGGTGTAACCTTACACCCGACCCGACGATATGCGCGTGTGGCCAGGCAGTTGAAAGACATTGCGATTCATGGTCCGCTACTGAATCTACATAGCGACCCGTTACTGGCCTTGGTTGTCTAGCTTGCGCACATGGGTTGTTTTTGGAGCTGTATACGAATCTCTAAGCTTATACGTGCTTCCACAGGTTACTGTATGAGACCGGAAAGTCCACAAGAAGATCTGTGGACAAACAGCGATGGGGAATCACCATCGCGGACTTTACTTTCACAATGAATTTCTACGGTGCTGTACTGTAGCGAGTGCCTTCCTCGCCGAGATACGGAATCCTATTGTCAGGCACTAAGGTGTCTAACGGCTTCCAAGTTTGTCCATCGTCCAGATATAAATAAAGTCGTGGTAAGCCACCAAATACTGGCTCAGCGCTACATCGTCTCTCAAATAGCGTGCTATATGTCGCCGATCAATCTCAGCTGAACCTGCTGAATAGACAACAATTCCTCACGATAACGCCTCATTTTGAGGATGGAGAATTCATTGGGCTCGACCAAGAGGCAATGTAAGAGTGTACTTTTTCTGAAGCCATGACTGTAGCCCGGCTAACAATGCCGTGTGTTAGACAAGAAATCGGTCGACATGCCGTCGCTTCCCAGGGTCTATCCGATCATGCGACCTTGCACCGCTTTGAACAGCATTTCGATCTTACTTGTCATTATTTCTCTTGCTGGCTTGGTTCTGAGCGAGTTCTGTGATCAACATAGTTCGATCAACGTTCGCACATGTCTTCTCGCAAGCTCGGCGGCGACTGCCATATTCGCAGTCATGAGCTCAACCATGCTCTTGTTTCAGTTTGAGAGCTACGAAAACCCATCTAGAAAGGAATCGACAATGGTTTGGACAATCATTCTCGTGTATCTCTCTTTCATTGAGCTTTTAGCCGCAGGCTTCGTTTGGTATGCGGCAAAATACCGTGCAACCTGGTATCTCGTGCTGGTGGGACTGCAAATTGTCGTCCTGCTAGTGAGCATGATAATATTGCCTATTTGGATATGGAACTCGAAGGGTGCTCAAGGTTCAATCGAAGAACCGAGGAAGAAGGCACAAAAGTCGAAATAACTTGTAGACGAAGAATTTCCTGAATCTTTCATTGCCTCACGGGTGGTAAAAAGGGGATTATTATGGATGCAGACACTAGAAAGGACGCGAAGTTTGTAACTGTACGTATAAAAATGCATACATACTCATGTCTTACACAAACTGCACTCCTGAATGGCAGTCTTGTACCATTCCGCTCGCAACCTCGGTGTCAACCGTCGAAACAGTCTGGGAGGACTCTGTCGAAATCCCTCCTGCCTACGACGCGTTCTGGGGACACGATACTGGCTCGGATACTCTCAACTGCTTGCGCGTGAGGCCTTCCCCCAGCTCATCGGACTGCAGCGGTGTCCACAGCCCCGACGAATTTTCTAGTGCGGATGGCTCTTACAGCAACAAGGCGAGTCCGTCGATTCTTGGGGATGATCTGAGTATGATGTACGAGTCCATGGCCCGCCTTGACGGCCGCCAAAGTGGTAACACATGGGATACTCGGTCAGTTCTCCTGCGTTGCAGGAATCACTGCCCGCACTGGACCCAGACGTAACGTCAATCGACTTCTTGACGCTATGTGATGAGTTCTTCCGGAAGGAGTCCACCTCGCCGCCATCAAACACGCCAGAGGGGATATCGGCCTGCGCACATAAGTCTCAGCAGACGTTTGCTGCCGGCTCACGACCTAATGTTATCGATCTCCCTGGATTCTCCGCGGGTGAAGAGTCTCCCGGCGGCACCAAGACCGAGTCTCGACACGCTAGGAGACGGAGCCGCTCAAAGCGATTTGGGTCATCCAAGAAGCGTGCAAAATATGTCACCCTTAGCCCTACTGCTATCTTTGTGGATGGTGTGGAATATGCGTGGAATAACCGTCGAAAGCAATGGCTTGAAAGGAATGCGGGCGCTCATCCCAAGGTTTTGTCGCAAGGCCGCAGCTACTTGGGCTCTCTCATAGAAGTGCGCCCCGACTATTGCGGCCTTCCGATTCGGCTACAGCACGACAGATGGCATGGGATTTGGCAAGGAATTTCTTGCGTCGCCCAGTCAGTACCGTCCAACGTGCCGCCTCCCACTAGGTCAACTCTGATACTCGCCACGCTGCGGAGGCTCTATAGGTGTTGGAGTTGCTTTGCCATCGTACGTGCCTCATCTTCAGAACTATGGCGACGTATATCGACAGTGACCGTGGTATTTCTGACCCATGGCGCTATGGAGTCACAAACTCCGCCATTTGTGACGCGGTCGTGCAAAAATTTGTAGAGCGAATGCAGTCCGACGACGAAGCGGTTTTCAGAGTAGTATATCTCTGCTGCCTCTTTGATCAGCCGCTCGGGTATAGAGTTGGGGTGAAGTGGGAATCGTTGCCGCCGTGCGGCGGCAAGATGGCCAGGGCGGAGTGCGTGCCTGTGTAACACGCAAGCGCAAATCGATCGATGAGGAGCCAAGGGTATTCGTCAGTTCGAATAGCTCCTGCGTTAGAAACATGCGGGCTGCGCAAGAGGATATGCTGGAGCAAACGCAATTGGCGTGTTTGTCAAAGATAGGTGGATCGGACGCGAGCTTGTACGATCCGCCACTGGTTGATCCGAGGGCTGCCATGGGAATGGGAGGAGGCGGTATCTGACGTTGAGGACCGAACCACAGAAACAGACCTTCAGAGGCAGCATGGAAGCAGCAATCAACGAGGTCCATGAAGCGAGCCTTTGTTAGGGAGGTAGATACGCTGCGAATCTTGGATGTCGGGCGAAACTTAGGTTTTGGGCCAGTCCCCGCCTTAATCAAGCTGTTCCCTTGGATCGCAGGGCTTGCTACGTATAATAGTGACTTTCTCACTCTCCGTCCCGGTCCATCCACCTCTCTTGCATCGTTCGCTCTCTGGGTGCCTCACCTGACCGATGATTGCCGCGACGTACACAAGATGAAGTCGTCTAGCATGGGGTGGTCGTCAGCTCGGAATGCGCGCCTGGCCATCATGGCCGTCTCGGCCATCGTCATTTACAGCGTCATCCTTGCCTGGACAGGTGGCGGCGTCTTCGTCTCGGACTGGGTGCCCGCCAGAGATTCTTGGGCAGACACGAAAGACGCATCCCAAGGCCCAGCCCACGGGTCGCATCACAATGAGCCATCCGATTTCGGTCGAGTAGCCAACAGGACTCTCGGCTTCGAAAAGGTCATAGCGATCGGATTACCCGAGAGGTCGGACAAATGGGACGCGCTGGACCTGGTGGCTTCGCTAAGCGGCTTCGATATCGACTGGGTGGACGGTGTGAAGTCGTCTGCGATTCCAGGCAAGGCCGTGCCCTTTGGCATCGACGTCTCCAAGGTGCAGGACAACTTTCTCGGCAGCTGGAGAGGCCACATGGATGCCATCCGCTGGTAAGCTCCTGGAACAACCCCCCATGTCCTCCATTTGTCCCTAACAGCGTGCAGAGTTGTTGAGTCTGGCGCCTCATCAGCTCTGATCTTGGAGGATGACATGGATTGGGACGTTCATCTCAAGTCGCAGCTCAACCATGTCGCCCATGGTGCTCGCGATATATTCAGCGAATCCTCACCCCTTCCCAATTCCCCCTACGGCGATACTTGGGATCTACTGTGGCTCGGCCACTGCGGCGAGCCATTCCCGGAGACACTCGAGGAAAACTCGGGCCTTCCAGAAGAGGCCAAGGCGATGATGTCTGCCAAGTATGTCATCAAGGTCTGCCTACCCGCCACACACGAGGCTTGTTCATATGACTGCGGCACCCATCTGCTCGTTTGCCTACGCCATCTCGCAAAGCGCGGCCAAGAAGCTTCTCTACGCGCTGAGCGTCGACGGCCTGCAGATGGCGTTTGACAACTCTCTTGCTCAGCTATGCCGCGACGCCATGTACGACCTGGGCAGAGAGAGGGATACTGGATACGGTCTGAAGTGCCTCAGTGTCAACCCGACCATCATGTTCCACCACAAGGCCAGGGGGCGCGTTGCCGGGGACAGAGATATTCAGAGCTACGGACATGACGGGAGCGTCAGGGACAAGGGCATCACGGAATCGATCAAATGGAGCATGAGACTTAACCTAAAGAACATACTAACGGAGCAGCCTCTGCAACCGCAATTTGAGGACGAAGAAGCGTGAAGGGGCGAGGCTTGGGGTCCGAACTCCGGCGTACCACATGAGTGGAAGTGGATGGGGTCCTACGGACATCGAGCATGTACACGTTAAAACACCTCAACCTTGTATATTCTGCATAGGCATGAGCTGTGATGTTACCTTTGTCACTTCCCCGTCTTGGGTATGTGTTCCAATGCCCTAGGATATGTGTTGGCGCCGCGCACCCGGGCTGCTCTTCATTCCAGACGTGCGCCTCATGTAATAGCTGCAGCAGTAACCGAGGCGCACTGGTCAAACTTGCTCCATTGAACGTCGAACTGGCAATATATTATACAAAATATGGTAACCTTGGGTCGACCAACTCCATAAACCCTGCCACAACTCCCAAGGCTCACGACAAAACTGAAGGCCTACTAACAACCCTGCAAACGCCACAGTACCTACTGTACAAAGGGTACTCTGTAATATGGTGCATTACACACTTTTTGCCCGTGCGCCGCAAACACTCAGTGGGCGGTATTTGGCGCCAAATACCGGCTTACGCACGTAGCCATGGGGGCCGAAACAGGCCCTAACCCTAAGGTGCCTTTCGAGGAAGGGAGTCCTTTCTATGCGGAGAAACGGGCGATATGAACAGCATCTAGGCGCGGGGTGCGAGAGACGCTGCCTCCGAGAATATCATGTCTCGTTGATAATGTGCAGCTACTTCGAAGATCTGCCGAAGACGCGAAACACGACGCCAGGCAATGGGCAGCCGCATCCAGAGATAGTGATAGCACGGTCGCATATATCGAGGAGGGCGCGACGGGCGAAGCGGGCGCAGAATCAGCATCGGCGTACCAGTCCAATAGCATCGGAGACGCAACGCGACTGATCGACGTTGTCCGAAGCGTAGTGGGCACGAATCAGGTGACGGCCCAGTCGAAGGAGCTCCTGGCAATGATGCAGCAGCTCTGTCGGTTTCAGAATCAGCGCTGTACTCGACGGCCGAGCTTAAGGCCACCGTGATAGCTGAACGAGGGCGAGACGGATAAGTATACCAGGGCGGATATTTTCCGGGGCCGTACTACTATCGCAGGATCAGGTGAAGGCTATCAAGTCGCAGTAGATGAGTGCCTCGAAGGAGAGCCAGAGAATGATCCAAGGCATACAAAGCATACCCGCGGTCGGGGAGAGAGATCGCCGCGCTGCGTTACAGAGCGTGATGACTGGCTTCGGGGAGGACGACATCGAAGTAACGACGGCCGACTCCGTTGAGACCGTAGGCGACGCAGATGCGACAATGCTTCGCCGGTTTGGCCCGTCCACCTTCTTCGCGGCGGGCAAGGAGGTGGCAACGTAGCTGACGTTGAACAAAAGACAGTCGATCGCTTTCTTAATCATATGCCGCTAGCTCGACCTGATACGATAGAACGATAGAAGCGATGTCGGCCAGCTCTGCTAGTTCGTCGGCGGCGAGGGCGGGATCGGCAATTCGCGAATAATCGAGATACTCGCCAAGAATGGTCTCTCGAATCGTCTCTTGATTACGGCGACGTCTGGAATTGCCGTAGCGCGGATCAACGGCATCACGATCCATTCCGCCTGCGGATTCTCCAAAGACAAAGGAGCCGGCGCGAACGTGGCCAAAGACCTCGATGGCGTGCGACTGCCAAAACAGGCGGAGCGGTTCGTCCATGGCTAGTCTCGGATAGACTAGCACGAGAAGGACCTGCTAGTCATCGACGAGGTGAGCATACTCGGATCGCGAACGCTACACGCGGTAAATGAGCAGATTTGCAGGCTGCGCGGATCGCAGTAGGATTTCGGCGGGATCCCCATTGTCCCTCTCCCTCTGCTCTCTACTGTCCTTCACATTTCGCCACTGGGGGCCAAACTGACCAGCGGTGACCTTGCACCCGATGCTTTTACTAAGCGGCTGGATAATGGTTGATGATGATATGCACGAAGCATAGATATGGCGAATAGACTGAACGATTCTATTGTAATATAAGCTTGAGCGTGATGATTCTATGTAAACCGTGAACGAGTTTCGGCCCCGGGGGTCAAACTCTGCCCCTTCTCTCCTAAGCCTACCCCGATACCCAAACCCTAGAAACGCCCTCACAATGTAGGTTCTTAAAGGATGTCCCGGTTTCGATGCACCTGGATTCACCCCATACGCCGCACTCGAGAGTCACATCCTGCGGAAGACTCGTTTTGCCAGATGGCCACCCTATCACCTCATTTTCCTAGTGCCTTGTCTCTCGTTCCGCCGTGTCAACCGTCAGGATGCAGTCAGAATCATAGAATGAAGAGAGCTTGATTTCTATCTAATTGAACGGGAAATAACAGTCTTTATTATACATAGGAAAAGGGAGGTCAGATAACCGTGGCTCTGATAGCTCATGCGTTGATCGGCGTGATAATGTTGATGGATCGCCATCGCGTTGATAGATCGTCATGATATCAGTGATAGCCCGTGATAGCATTGGTAACCTATCTTGGCGTTGACACGCCGGAACGAGCCAGGCCCTTCCTATTGTAGGACACCGCCAACGTAGCCGTATCCCTATACTTTGCCAGCTTTTCCCCCTCGGGAGCTGCAAGAGTTTCACAGAGGCAAATGCTCGTTTAGGGGAGGGTTTTCAATGATTTGTTATTAAAGTCTGCTGATCCTTTACAGATCACCGAAGAGGTAAAGACGGTCACCCGCCAATGTCGGCCGAGCTTAAACTCCTGTAGAGAGAACTCCAAACAACGACAAGGGCTAACTTGTTTCCTTCACTGATAGTCTTCTGAGTTGCATCAAAGGCACACCTGTTTTCCTCCAAACCTACCGCCGAGTTCCGCATCTTGAGGACGTAGTCCAGAGCACTAAAACGATGTTTCCAAATCAATTATTGTCGTAAGCAACTTGGATGAACGCTCTGAACGCATTGGTCATGGTCCATTCATAGATGACTGATCAGATGTCGACATTCTGTAGACGCCTTGTTAGAACCTGTCTAGTAAGCCACGGTGAAGGGCACTTCAGATGAAGTGTAGTTGCGTTTCATGGACCATAGTGGTCCTGATGTCGTAAACGCCCCGGAGTTCCCTCTTATAGAATCATCAGCGCTCCCTTACGCATTCGAGAAGCCGTCACCCGCCACGGTTCGCGGGGAAAAACAGGGTCATGTTCTATTGCCAATAACTGATTGACAAAAGAACATATCACTGCCTTGCAAAGAGAAGTACGTGCGGGCGATCAGCCTCCAATGCGTTGGGGAGTGTTGTCGCGCCCACAAGAGGGAACTTTGGGGCATTTACGAAAAGGACCTATAGAAGTCAACGTAAGTAGATCGCAGCAGATCTCTATGTATATAGAAGGAGAATAAGAGGGTTTAAACGTTACCGACTGAAGGATGGAATGGGTCAAGTCTAGATGGTCCATCACGCCAGCTAGGGCATCGGGGCCGCCGTCGAGATGCACGGCACCAAGGACAGCTTCCACAGCCGTTGCCATCATTCCCACCGAAACGGCAATTGTTCCATGGTTGGTTGTGACACAAGCATCGAGGACATGGCTGAAGCCTGTCTCAGCAAGGTTGGCGTTGCCAAGGATGCCATTGCGAATTGTGGTCCAGTCTCCTGAGCGACAGCGGTTTAGACATGTGGCATCTGGCGCGCGACTATTTAAGTCCCAAATCAGACATGACTCACTTTTTTCCAAAGCGCGGTGAAGCCAGAGGAGGCACAATCGCTGAGCTGCGACGATATCGCCATAGAGAGCGAGACGATCGTTCTTGTGAAGCCTGCGAACTCTGCCGCCAACGTAGTAGGCCGTGCCTTCGGCCGCAGCATTTAGCGCTTCTGCGCAGAGTAGCTTGTCAATGAACGTGTATCCGATGGCCTGTTCGCATTGCGCAACTCTGCCGGCGTAATGAGGAGTAAAGTCCATGGTGTGTGCGCGCAGGTGTCGAAGTACAATTATCTTTCGATGTGGAACTGAGTGGGATTGTTCATAGCCAAAATGGATGAGAGCAAGAGACTGGCGAAAATGAGGGTTTATATTTCGTATTGAAAGCAAAGCATCGTATGTTCGGGGAGAAGAGTAATGTCGCAGAAGCTGCCCACCCAGCCGCTTTCGTGGAAGTGGCAGGAAAACTTCGTCCCAACCCGAAATGCATTCCAAACGACACCTGGGACTAATGCAAAGCCACAGAGAAGAATGACTGTCTTGTCGCAGTAATGACACCAATGCTACCGAATAAAGCTCATTTCAAGTCACTTACGCCTTTGCTTCATGAACCAGAGGCAGAGTACCCAAACAGCAAAGTCTACAAGAGCACATTGTTGGGGGCATAACTCGGCTACATGCACAGAGGGCTGCAACCAGCATCGGAGTGGTATGCAGTGTGTCAGGCAACTACGAAGCGGCGCAGTAGAGGCACCTCGGTTCCATGGTGCCTCGCCATCTGCTACTGCAGGGTGTTTGGCCGTTGACGAGGGCGGCATTGGGTGACGAACGGTACTCCCATTGCGATTTTGTTTGTTTTGGTCCAAAGACACCTGAGAAGACGTCTCCGCATGCCGTGTGTTTGCTTTTTCAAGACTTTGTCTTGCCGCTGCCGGAGGCGTTGGACACTTCTCTTCCGGCCGCCTTTTCAATCTTCTGGAGGTGGAGTCGGCAACCATTCCATGCGACTTGTATCGTCATCGTCGTTTGTTGCTACGTTTGGAGCCTGTGGAGTTCGGCTTTGGAAGTCGAGCAGAGACTTATATTTGCTTCGAGCCGTCACGATCGACAGAAGCGCATCCTTAGACTATGTTTGTGCACTCCGCATCGGTGTTCCACGCGGCTCGTGGTAACTTCATGTCTGGCGGCATCGGACGCGTTGAGATATACATCATCACAGGACTCCGAGGTGGCATAACCGCCAAGCCCGTCGTCGTCGCTATCCTCTTCATGCTCAATGGTAAAGTCTGCTGCTTTGCTGGGCTAACGCTGACTGCCCACGTCCTCGCTGATCCAAGAGCTGACCGTGCGGAGGGTGTCTGCCTGTCAATTGCGAAGGAGAGCAACGCGCCGGACGTTTTTGTCCCATCCGTGGCGCTAGAAGTAGGTCTAATGATGTGAGCAAAGCACCCTCGAATTCTAACCCCTCTTAGCCCTCTCCGGCAGGTCAGCAGCAAATCGTGCCATCTGTATCATGTCCGGGTCACGATTTGTGCGGACTCGACCGAGGACGGCACCTGGCGTGGCGCGGGGACGACGGGGGTGGAGCGCGACGCGGCGGCCCCGCTATGGGACTGGCTGCTTGTTGCCCAGGCAGCAACGGTCAAGTGGGGCAGTGTCATCTCGCAACAAACAATATGCATCCGAACCTTCCACCATCAACCACACTGGACGAATTGATGTTGTTCGAGATCATCAAAGAGGACCTTCGGCATGGAACGCAGAACTACGAAGGAAATGCAAGAGCTGCTGCGTGAGGCACAGCTGCGGGCTGAAGCCGCTGAAAGACGCTTAGAGGAAGAAAGACGACAACGCGAAGCAGCAGAGCAGGAACAGCGCCGAGAGCGACAACAACGCGAAGCAGCAGAGCAGGAACAGCGCCGAGAGCGACAACAACGCGAAGCAGCAGAGCAGGAACAGCGCCGAGAGCGACAACAACGCGAAGCAGCAGAGCAGGAACAGCGCCGAGAGCGACAACAACGCGAAGCAGCAGAGCAGGAACAGCGCCGAGAGCGACAACAACGCGAAGCAGCAGAGCAGGAACAGCGCCGAGAGCGACGACAACGCGAAGCAGCAGAGCAACAACGCGAAGCGGCAGAGCAGCGAGCGGAAGCGTCCGAGCAACAGACACAACGCACATCCTTCAACGAATACCTCGACGCATGTCATCGGTCAGTCTTCACCAAACTTATGGTGGAGCCCAATCCCGACCGGTTATCACGAGGTTCTTTGACCAATCCACAAAGCAAACGGTGTCCCACCAGCCTGCGCCGATGGCCAGACTTACTGGAGCAGCAAAGGCGCATATTCGGCCTCCTCCTTGACACCTTCCCTTGCGATTCAGATCGGCTGTTCGAGAGCGAGCACTTTCTAGCAACCATGGGCGCCAGGATCGGCGGACGAAGCATCGCGGATGAGAAAGTCCTAGAATTCTTCTTGCACAACGCTGTGGAGGATCCCGTGAGGAATATCATCAATCAGCTTGTCAACATACCAGCCGTCAGAAAGGCGTTCGATCTTGGCGACGGCATCGTCTTCGAGAACCACCCGCACGCGCTGAGTGAAACCGCAGAAGAGGTGATCGACAGGCAGGCACGTCCCGTACCACCGAGCACACCAGGATACGGAGAGAATCTGAAGAAGCTGCAGGCGGATCAGATTTGCATCTACCGTTCCGACGATGCCCGAGAGAGGCGGACAAGGGCCTTCATCTGCGAGTACAAGCCGCCGCACAAGTTGACGGCCCAACATCTGCACGTCGGTCTGCGGGTCATGGACATCTACAAAGAGGTCGTAAACCGGAAGACGATACCGACTTCAGAAGACCCAGAGGCGCGCTTTGCATACCACGCCGAAAGGCTGACTGCGTCAGCGATCACCCAGACTTACCATTACATGATCGAGGGCGGCCTCGAGTACAGCCTCTTGACAACCGGCGAAGCCATCGTGTTCCTCAAGATTGACTGGGAGAATCCAGAGACACTTTTATACCACTTGGCGGTGCCCAGCGCCGAAGTCGCTGCCCAGACGAAGGACGCTCATCTCTGCACAGCCGTTGCTCAGTATCTGGCCTTCACGCTGCTGGCCATCGACGGATTAGGAAAGCGGTTGCACGGCCAGGATGAACGCGACCGGGCTACGAAGAAGCTGAACAAATGGGAGGTGTCATTTGATCTTACATACCGATCGATCCCCGAAGAGGACCGGTCCTTTCTCTCGGACAGCTCGCCGGGCTACCAGCCCCCTACATACGGCAATGTAGATCGATCACCGATCCGTCCACGAAAGAATCCGCGGCGGGGCCAGGGGCACGCTGATGCCGGAATCCCGCCCTCGAGACGAGACGACGGGTCCGAGTCGTCGGATGAGGAGCCCAATCCGAGAGCGCCGGTCACCCCGACACCAGCCCAACGGAATACGAGAGAAGGAGCCCGACGGAGTGAGCGCCTAGCCATGCGACCACGAGGCGGCAGCGTCAATATCAACGGGCAACGCCGACAGTTCTGCACCCAGAAGTGCCTTCTTGGTCTGGTCCGAGGACATGCTCTTGACCAGAGCTGCCCAAACGCTGCACTTCACCGCCAAGAGGAGACATCTCATAAGCGCGCAGCCGTCCACCACCCCGTCGACCACGCCCAGTGGCTGAAGCTGCTCCGAGCGCAGCTGCAGGAGACACTCGACGACGGTATCACGCCCCTCGAACAGAGCGGCGCTCGCGGTGTACTTTTCAAGGTAACGCTGCTTGCTTATGGATACACGTTTGTAAGCAAGGGCACAATCCAGGCTTTCATCCCCGATCTCGAACACGAAGCTGCCGTCTATCGACGCTTGGATGATCTACAGGGTGTCCACGTGCCTGTGTTCCTCGGCGCCGTCGATCTGCGATCCATGAACAAAACATACTTTTTCGACCTCAGAGTGTACATAGTGCACTTGACATTCCTGGCATGGGGCGGGAAAAGTCTGTATGAGGCACAAGGGGCTGTGTATACCACGGAGAAGCAAGTCAAAGGCAGCTTGCGCGCCATACATCAGCATGGTGTCATCCACAGAGATGTGCGAGCTGAGAACATCCTTCTCTGTCAGGAAACCAACGGGGTGATGATGATTGACTTCGAGCGGGCGGTGCTATTGGAACCGCCGCGACGTCCGCTCGCACAGATGGCGCCGAACAAGCGTGTCTTGCAAGATGCCCCCAGCAAGCGAAAGCGTCATAAATCGCGTCGGGTGACGAAATGCTTTTCTGAGGACATTTTGATGGCGAGTCATCTTTTCGTGACCACGAGTACCTAGATTGGGAATACCTCCAATGCAAGCTTGACTTGGCGATGACCGCCCGGAAGTTACCCTGTGAGTCAGGTGACGAGCAGGCGGAATTGGTGCTGCTCTTTTGATATGCAGCAGCGAACTTCTGTTGGGTGGCAAGCGCAAAGGAATAGCCTAAACCTGCCCTGCGTCTGTATTACTACGTGAGTGACACCCTATTCAACCGTCGAGTTCGTCTCGCTCGCACTTCCGCTACCCTCTGACGACGCCCTATGCCTATCAACCTGGTGCAATTTCGCTTCATCGCTGCTGTCATCCAGCGGCGCATCCCCCGCCTGCTCGAAACGGATGATAACATTCGTCATGATCACCTTGCGTTCGTCGCCGATGATCGGATTCCACTCACAACCCTCTGCCGAGCCACGGGACAGATGCTGCATCACCGGAACGATGTGTCCCGTTTGAAGATATTCAACGTCGAATGACAAACGCTTTGTGGGACGCTCATTCAATCTCACAAAAGGTCCCGCCACAATTCGATGTCGAGCGTCTATCCTGTACTTGCGGAGGCAGTAGAAACGAAAGTCCGTCGAGACCACGAGACACGCCTTCCAGGTATCGTAATCAACGAAATCCAAGATTCTTTCGTACAGTTCCGAGGGAAGACTTCCTCGTGACTTGGTTGCCGCACGGCGGGTCGCGGCGATGTCGAAGAAGTTGACGAGCGCTGCAAGGCCGGGGAAATGCCTTTCCAGACTCTGCGCAGTCGCCGTGCAATTGGACCGCATAACCATCTCCCCGTGCTGGTGCTGGGCGTGCATTCCGTCCTTCAGCGCGGGGCGCTCTCGTGGGTGCGTGCTCACACAGTACTCTGCACGCAGAGGCGAGAGGTCGACAGTGTCGCTGACTTCAACGAAGGGCTCGTCGTGATCGCCGACTGAGACCTCCGCAAAGACCGCTTCAAAGAGTGACAGGATGACGACCTGAAAGTTGACGTATCCCTGCTGGATGCCCCAATCAACCGCCCTCGTCACCGCCTTGCCATCGAGCACCAACTCTAGGCTGACCAGCACGCCCTCGACCCAGTACATGGTCTCCGTGGGTGACGACCCAGGGGGCTTGCCCGGCCGATGAGACATGGAACCAAAATCTAGAGGGACGCTATCGCCGACCTATTCATCCTCGAGATACGATGGCTTCAAAGAGTGGCCTGAACGGCAGCGAACACCAACGCAGTTTCGCTTGCCACACCGCTGTCCACGAGGATCATGGAATCTTGCTTGATTAGACGCGACAGAAACGAGGGCGAACATCAACTCGCGGAAAGGGAACGAGTCTGGGCTTCACTCCCTCCCGAAATTAATAATCTCATAGTGATATGCAATGAGCGTCTTGGCCAGAGCGTGTGTGAGGAACACGCTCCACGCTTCGTTGATCTCGGCCCTCGGGGATGCAAGGCAAAACTCGAAGTCGATGACTGGGTCCGGCTCGGGAAGCTCCAAGGCCGGTGAAGCCATGTGCTCTTCCGGACACATGTCGAGAGAGATGGTCGGCTTACACCGGTAGATGCTATCGGCGATGGCCTTCATCCACAGGTCCCCCTGACGAGGGATGTTGTTCAGCTTCCAATGTATGCTGTGGTTCATTGTGAGAACTTCGCTGTCGAGGTTGATGATGTAATAGAACTCGATGAAGAAGTCATCCAGCCGCTTTGGAAGTTCAGTCGGAAGCTCCTCGAACTCATGGTCCGGCACGTCGGGATCAGGGCCACTACGGACCTCGTAGACTTGATCTTCGAGCTTACGCTCCGTCGATGCGAAATGGTCCCGCATCGACTCGAGCCATTCTACAAAGCATTAGCACGTCTAGTCTGTGTTGCATGGAAACGCCGCATAACGTACTCAGGTATTCATCACGGTCGGCAGGGATGCGTGCGACGATGTGCGCGCCGAGACCCTCATAGTAAGAGTCATACTGATGATAGCGAATGTAGTATCGCCTGTGGAAACGGACTATCTCGAGACCTCGTGTCCCCATTGCAACCTGGGCTGGAATCTCCGTGCGTTTTGGTCGCGGGATAGAAAGAGTTTGTTGCTCTGGGGGCAACCGGGAGCTGTCAGGTCCAACGACGCGATTGCGACCGTTTGTCGAGTCTCGCAGATATGATCACCAATCGCCAAGTGAGGAGAGAGAAGTGCGACGAAGCAAGGAATCAGCAGAGATCAAGCCTCTGTTTATTTGTGGGCCAGGAAATGGTGATAAAGGACGGAAGAGGACGGGGCTGGAGGAGTGATGCACCAGCATCTAACCGCGAGCAGTGAGTCGCGGCTCGACTGGAACATAGGACTTAGCGTCAGCTGCGAGAGCTTGAGCACTGCCATGTGAGTGGAAGGAAGCGGGGTGCTGTTCGGCCCACCTGTGCAAAACGGGCAGCGCCCAACGCCGCCGTGTTCACGGGCAGCAAGTCACCCAAATGCTGTCTGACTGGAGGCGGTCGCCTGGAAGGTCCGCCTCAAGACACTCCAGGCAGCCAAAAGCGGGGTGAGCGCCAAACGCACCAGAGGCAAGAACTCGGTAGCCAATTATTATCTTATGCAACTGTGTACTCTGGAATGAATCGTGTATGGACCTCTTACATCATCATATATATATCTCCTGCGAGCACCTCAGAGGGTTTCACATGTGCCTCAAGTCCCCTGAGCAGTCAGTGTACTCCAGAGAGGCCAGCACTCGTGTGACGTTGAGCGCTCGTATATGCCGGAAGCTCTGCACCAGCACCATGTTGCGAAGCTGCAGCTCCCTATATGAGCGCTTGTCCGCGACCGGCAGAGGAAAAGCAGGCTTCGTCATCTGATAGACGTGGTCAGCGCAATGGGTTCTTACAGAGGGTCCATGGCTTGAAGCAAAGGGGTCGAACCGTATACGTGCTTGCATTGTAGCGGGCCGGGTTTATGAGAGGGCCCCAGAACTGGATCCTGAAAAAGGCTGGGAGGTGGCCATACGGTGAATTCGACCCATGGCTGGTGTTAACCTCTTTGGACTTGTCCGGGTTAAACATGACCAGGATGTACCGGCCGATTTGGGCCGCAAACTGGCTGTCGAACGGTTCTGCGTCTTCATGCCTGGAGCCGTCGTATGTCTCGCGCAGGTGCTGGTGCAATGCCCGGAATACGTTGCCGGCCCAGGTCGCCTTCTTCTCCGGATCGAAAAGCGTTTTATACACCATCGTGGTCTGTCAAGATCAGGTCGCTCACTCACACAGAAAGTCAACGGCACCGCTGCCTAGCAGGCTACAACCAGTCATAATACTGCTGCCTTGCAGGCAGCAGTATCTCCATCGAGTATTTAGTTCGGTCCAATTCCACTCCTTAGATAGAAAATCAAGAGTCTGTCGTTGCCCGATTCACAGGGGATCTTCTGCCCGATCGTTGTCCAGTTATCCAATCAATCGTGGTGTGCGATAGAACACTACGCGGAAGCGAGACGAAAAGGCAACAGGAGACCGCGATCAAACTCAAGTCGCCGCCCAGCACTTCAAAGATACGTTCCCAATTTGCCTTCACTCGTATCAGTACCGGAAGCGCCTAAGGAGCATATTGAAAGGGATGTGGTTGAGGAATGGGTGGCAGGCATGTCCCCTGTCGACTCAACACCAGCGGAAGGAAGCATAAAAGACGACATCTCAGCACAAAGTCAGCTGGGGGATCAGAGTTTGAAGAACTCAGAGAGCACATGACCACGCCGCTCTCGTTCGAGCGGATGACTAGGAACGGAGCGGGCATTGGTAACCCGGCCCAAATCGTCAGCGGTGCGGGCAATGGTTCCAGGACAGTTGTTGAACTGCCCCGACAACCAACAGCAGCATGTCTACCCGAGAAAGTCCTGCACATGTTACTCGGTCCTTCAAGGGTGGTGGGAAGCCGCCAAAGCAAACACCAGCAAGAGGCCTTGACGGCATCGGAAAGAGACAATCGAGTCTCACCATAGCGGCTGTAGATTGTGGCACATGTTCAAGTCCATTGTGCTCCTCGAAGAACAAATCCAGGCATGGAATGATCCCCAATTCGGCGCGCTCCTGGATCGGGTTCGTAACGGGCTGCAGACACAGCAAGACCTGGACTTGCTCAACGCCAACATCGTAGGACGCTCCCAAATCACCTTCCATAATGGTTTGCGTGCTATAACGCCGCTGAACCGCACGCGGTGGGCCATCAAAATGGAAGCTGTTGTGGGCTGGGCGCGCTTTAACAAGCGACATATCTCTATCTTCGTCTCGATCCACACATGGCGCAACGGCACACTTTCTCAAAATACAATAACACAAACCATCGAACAGGGTGACGACTCTGCCTGTAAAGTCCCTGGCGTCTTCTTCTACTCCCAGGGCATGCCTGTAGTTGTGAACAAAAACATCTACACTGGCTTGAAAGTCGTGAATGGAGCAGAGTTCACTGCCGTCGACGTTGTACCCGACCCCAATCACCCTGGATACCACTTGGCGGATGACGTGACCATCCATTTCGGACCACCGCTAGGCATTCTTCTGCAGTCCAAAGAGACGAAAACCCTGGCGATTCCGTCCCTCCTGGCGGGGACGGTACTGATCCGACCTATGTCGCATACGCTCGACCCGACCAACTCTCACTTCAGAATCTGAAGTTCAGATTCTTGCCAACAAGATGCACGCGACGTGGATTACCCGTTGCACCAGCGTTCGTCCTCACAGGCTACAAAGCCCAGGGTAAAACGTTCGTGGAAGTACTCTTGGAGCTGCGTGGAAATCGCGTGACCAGTGGCGAACCCTCCATATGCGATTTTACGAGCCTCTATGTGCAACTGTCCACGCTTGTAGCAGCTGCCTGCCGCATTACCACTGTCCTGAGACAAGCTGTCAAGCCCGCCTCAGGCTCTCAATATGATTCCCTGGTTGTGTTTCATCGCTTGTTGCCGCGCCGTTCGCATCTCCACTCCAAGACACTTTATTGCCCACCGTCTGGGTGTCTTTCATGATTGTGACACGCTTTTGTTGAGTCTGGCGTAGGATATTCAGGAGACTATCAAGAGATGACCTGCTGCCACCGTCATCGTGGCGCATGTCCAACATTTTGAGTCGTTCCCGTTATCGCTTGGTCCTCACGGTACAATTCAGGTGTCTTGATTGCAGTAGAGCATGGTTCGTTGCCACTCTTCTGCGCCGCATGGTTGTTCAGCCCGTCGTTTGCACTTGCCTCGGCTACGATGCCTTTCTACGCCGAAGAGCCTTGGAACTGCCGCCATGCCAGGTTCTTCGTTTTGAGAGTTGGTGGGACGCCCATGCCAACCTGCGCTTCTTAGTTCCTAATTGCTAGGACTGCTGCTTAGATAGTGCTTCTCTAGCCTGTCGATTGATTAGCCTTGGTTGAAACAGGGTTTATCCCAGGATACTTACTGTCAGACCCGCTGAGGCTGTTAAGGTATGCGACAAAGACCTGATAAGAGTAGATTGTTGCAGCCATCTAAGCAACTCACTCATTCAACTGTACAAACAGCTCAATTGTAATCAAATACAGCTCACAGCTAATTATAAGAAGCTGGAATTCAATCCAACTGAAGATAGAAATCAAGAGTCTTTCAATGCACAGATCTGTAGCCACTGCGGGTTCGATACTTACCAGCTTGTTCAGGTTTAGAAGAGTCTCTCCCTCCGGAAGATGTATCGCGACACGGTGGCACTGAAGCGTAGGACTCCAGAACGTCACCATGGCAAAGACGTTTGCCTTGTCGCCCAACTCTTCGGGTTTTCGTAGGAGATTTGAGCCACTATTGAGAGCCGTGGCCTTCTCTGTGACATCGTGTTCGTGCAGACGCGGCATGTCTGATTGCTCTCCACGTACTGTTGGATTGACTGACGCATCCAGAACTATCGCGTCAAATTTTTTTTCCGCCGGAATCGATCATTAATTTGCTTTCCACTCGGCCCCCAGTGGACACACTCGCAGAATCGCAATTGAAGTGCGGACACAGGCGAGTGTGGGCTCGAATAGGGGACAGGATATGGGCCGACATCAAGCTCTATTGGTTATCACCCCTTTCTTGGTCGCAGTTCGTCGAGAACGCTACTTGTAACCACCAAAAAGCCTGTTATTCTTCGCTGTACACTGTAGCGTTCTGGCCGCTGATAAAATGGGGCGAGACTAGAGTTCATTGGTGGCTAAGTCTCGGCCTTGCGCTGAGCGCAAGGTGAGCGTCACGCGATAAACAGATGTCTACAAGATGACCATCACGCCACAGCAAATTGAGCAACAACGTTGTACTGACCGTACCATTCTTCCTAAGTGATGGTGATGTGGACTCACGGATTTTCTCTGCCTAATGTCTTCCTCCTCGCTCTATTGTGGTATCCTTACTGTATTATGATCGCAACGCCGCAGCAATATATAGCTAGCTAAGCCTGTAATTGCCTGTGTGGGTCTGAGACATAGTCCCAGAGCCGCCTCGTAGACCACGTTGTGAGATGCCTATTGAGTTCATTCGGATGAAGCGCTTCTACGTACATAGACGTGAATGGAGCGCTGCAAAACACCGCTACACACAGGCGGTCCTTGACGTACTTTGACATCCGGCTCTTGCCAAGAGCTGTCTGCTTCTTGGCTTGCTGGAGGCTGGCGGCACCTACGGCTACGCCGTCATTCGCCATCAGAAAAAGTGCTCATTCGGTGATTATCGAGGATGATTATCGAGGGTGCGACGATCCACTGTCTCCTTATTGACTATTGCTACTCCTAGGACCGCTGTTCACTTACTGCCTTTCAGAGACTGCATTCTCTGGAGCCACAAGTCCAAAGGATGGCGCGGGAGCTAGTAGCCAGAACGGCCCGTTTAGTCCAATCGGACGAGACGGGTTTACGCGAGGCGTTCACGACTTGCTAGAGTTACTCCTATCCATCTTTGTAGCTCTGTGGGTCCGCAGATATCTACTTATGGAGTGACAGCGGCCAACATTAAGAATATTAGGTCTACCTGCTGCCCCAAGGTATTGAGCACCGACGACACTGCCCACCGACCACCAGCCGCGGAGAAAAGGATTTACTTTGCCTCAAACTATTCACTTTGACCGATCAACACCTCATCCTCTGCCTTCAACAGAACTGTTCTCAATTCGTTCACGCTCAAGCCCATGCAATGGCATATCCGGATTCATCCATATTCCGTCGGCTTGGGCAGTTGCAGATTCATACTGCCCAATGTGATCGAGAGCTTCGTGACATAAGGTCACCGCGCTGCGAGCACGAGGAAAGCCTATCAATTGTCAATGCCCGCCTCGATGAGACATGGCAGGCGCTATACTCAAGTCAGACCGGCATTGATCGGTCCGAGTTGCAGACGAAGATTGTGGATTACGGCCGTGAACTCGAAAAGCTCCAAATTAGCCACCAAGCCGGACTCAAAGATGCAGAATCTTCCTACAAGTATCAAATTGAGGCTGTTTGGGAGAGGTTTTGCGCACGATTCGTCACCGTGTTGGGGCCAACACGTGTGCAAAAGACTCTACAGAGCTTGTCGGGCAAAAGCGAGCGACACTGCTACCCGCATGGATCAATCGAAAACCCGCAGAACGACTCTATATCGGCAGAACAATCGCAATCAATCTTGCACCGGGCAGACTTTGAATTGGAAATCACCGGCAACGATAGCCATGCCAAGAGCGTGAGTACTCCTTACTCCACTGGAAAGAGCCTGATATTGACGGATCAAGTATAAGAGAAAGCACAGCACGCCGACTTCCCTGCGGTGGGAGAAACAGCGAAAACTTGGTGAAAGTCCGTCAGTATCGCTGAACAATGGCTTGAAGTTTACTGACTGGTTACAGGTGAGGACGATCGACATCTACAGACTCATCATCCAACTCTGGGACCAAGATGCAGTAGGTCTGACGGTCCTCGGCGGCCAGATGAAAGCCCATTGTCCACGACTGAGGAGGATCCTGAGATGGCGGCTAGCGGAGAACACCGAACGTCTTTCTCAGAACCAAGTTCCGAGCCCGGTATTGTTCAAGCGGCAGCGCTGGGTGGCCGCCATATTGAACGGAGCCGCAGCCGTGATGAGCCTTTAAACACTTCCCAGCCTGAGGTAAATGCGCAGGAACAACTCCATTCAGTTCAGGCTCAGGGTCAACAGCGGCAAAAACAGCGAAACATGGAAGACGCAGGCCCAGTCGATGGCAACGTTGCCTTAGGTGCCAGCAGCGCAACGGAAAACACGAGCGATCAAGTGCGAAACTCCCATGCTATGGCATCCGAGGCCACTTTATACCGATTAAAAACTCTCGACCACATCCTCCAGGACGTGAGCAAGATGTTGTGTCGAACGCCCATGCGGTTCGCGGGCAAGTTCCCGAGAGACAGCACCAAGTGGACCGGGGAGATGAAGGATAGATATTCGCGAGTGCTCTGTGCCCTTGAGAGCAGCAAATCTAAGTTGACGGATATGCAGAGGTTCTTTGAGGAGAGAGCCCAGGCGGGCAAGCCGCTCAAGGACGAGGAGCTGCGGCAGTACCTGGCGCGACGCGAACAGCATTCCGACTTCATTACAGTGGCACACAAATGGATTGAAATCTTCTGCGAACAGCAGGAGAATCTGCCAGGAAATTATCCACCGGTAGGCCAGATCGGCATGGCTAGCAGCGAAGCAGAGCCGGGGAGCCAAGACGCTGATGCTGCACAAGCGGCGAACTCAAAAGAGAACCAAAACAAGCCGCAGTCTACGAACGAAAGCCCTCGGAATTTATCATCAAGCGTTAGCAACAGCGTTTCAAGCCTCAGAATGGCCGGAACGCCGCCTCTATGTGTTGATGGGTCACAGGAGGCGAGTGCGCAGAAGACACCAAATTCCACAAACTCAGCAGATCAACCGTCAATATATGACAGTGAGTTATTCATAAGAGATAGGAATTGTGAATTTTCACTAACACGCCACCGGGCGAGCACAATGGAAGCCTGCAGTCGCCTTTCTCGAGTCCTCGAACAAACCAGTCTTCGCCGGAAGCTGGACGGATGACGCCTGTGCATCATGCCAAACAGAACCGGTTGCGTTGCTCTGACAGCCCGAATTTTGAGCTCAGTAATTACCAAGCAACAGAGGTCCAGCAGCCGAGACCGGGTCGCAGCCTTGATGAGTTTAGCGTCGACGAAGATCAGCCTGGGACAAGCCCCGAGATGGTCGCGCCAGTTTGCAAGCCAGCCCTACACGTTGAGAAAGCCGTCCCGAGCGCGGAAGAGGTTGTACCCGAAATTTCGGATCACATCCGCAGTGATGGGATGCAGTTGGCTGGTGTAGCAAGGAGCGGATTGAGCCTTGCTGGGGCAGCTCTCTCGGATTCATCACAAACTCCTCTGCCTGGGCGTGGGCAAAACAGCCCTACACCCAGCTGACGAATTATGATGGGTACAGTTGGTATTCGCCTCAGGAATGATATGCTGGAGCTGAGCAGTTCGGAAGCACAACTCGACATTCTTCACAAAGACCCAGTCTGAAAGTGGATGGAGAGGCTCCGCGGCTGTACACGCCAGATCAGCGTAGTTCCAACCAGCAGGGTTCGCTTGCCTCCAGTTCAATCTCTACTACATGAAGACATCGAAACTAGTATGGATATTCCCTCGCCGTCGGCATCGGTATCTCAGATTGAGACTTAAGAGGGCGCATGTTCGCCGTCCCCAAGTAGCCCTATTTCTGGTACGCATGCCAATGCTGCCGCCCAGTCCGCAGCAACCCATCAACTCGACAAGATCTCGGTACCAAATACGGCAAACCGGGAGCCAAAGTGGTCGAAGTATGCTTTCGGATATAGTGGATGGCATGTGCATCTTCCGCAACGTCTCAACGGCTGATCAAAGCCTCAACAACGGATCTTGCTCAGGTTGAGGCCATCACGGATTCCGACGGCATGTTCTGTTGCCCTTGTTGCCCAAATAGAAAATGGGCTACGCTGGCACGGTTCATTCGGCATCTGCGGCTCAACTACTGAAGCCCGACTCCGGCCTACCTGCGTCTCTTCTCCAGTCTGTTGCCCTCTCCTACTCTCTTATTTCTGAACTGCTGTCATACCGAAGCGACGTGAAAGCTGATGAGTTATATGTAGCCAGATGTCGCGCTCGTATGCAGCTTTGCCAGATGGTTTCGTCAGCGTCCAATGGATTCAGGTGTCAAACGATATTCCGCCCCAGCCGAGGAGGAGTCCCGACCCTCTTGGGCACCGCTGTTGTGTATATACCTTAACTGGGACCTTCGTCCTCTTGACTTGAGCAGTGGTTAAGGCCAATTGACTCTCTACAACCCTCACATGCATGTCATCTTTCCATTTACATTTGACATCAGGGAGAGCCAGCGCAGTATCGAGAAGTGGTGACTACGCGTGGCTATCCAACAGCGACGTCTCGCCATCTAGGGCCCTTATCACGCGACGAAGCATGGTAAAGGGATTCGTTAGCTCTAGTGTACTGTTCAGTAGTCAACAGCTTTGTAATATGTGTATCACAGCAATCCGTTTATATAATTCGCATCAACAATGAAACGGGCTTCGACCGTGGCATTGGTCGCACTGATCGCAACGACATGAACCGTAGCAGGATTATAGACTATGTTGAGCAGACAAAGCTGATTGATGTTTCCATTTCAGTACTAGAATGTTTACTACCCTGCAGTTCTCTTTGAATATATAAATGAAATGAGGTCTACAGTGTGGCCGTGGCGTCCCATCTCGGGAAGAAAGTCAGGGCCCGCCATCCTGTTTCGCACACTAGATGGCTCCAACTTCTCTATAAGCAGCTGGAGCGGTCATTAGATGATCATTAGATGACGGGACACGAAAGTTGGACGAGGGAGGCTGGCGAGGAGTCCTGGTTCAGGTTCCAGATTGCGTATGGCTAGAATTCGTCAGCAACGGCAGCATTCATCGACGACCTCCGACACGAGGCTGCGGTCTACGAGCGTCTACGGCCAATCCAAGGCATCCGAGAATTCTGCTCGATGTAGAGTAATCGCTCACCCCCGTTGACTTTCCACTTGGCTCCCAGTGGACACCCTCGCAGAGTTCAATTCATAATTGAAGTGCGGTCACGGGCTCGAGTGGGCTTGAGTGGGCGATAGGACATGGAACCAAGTCAACTCCTTGCTACTAACGCTTTTTGTCCGTCCCGGTGCGTCCAGAAGACCACTTGCGAGCGCTGAGTCATTGCCACTGCTCGCTTGAGGTTGTACATTACCGTCGTGGATGGCGTTCGAAATGGTTGGAACTAAGGTTCATGGTTGTCTACAACACGATCATCGCGCGACTGCGGCCTTGGGGAGCGCCGTATCGTTCTTCCTAAATGATGGCTATATGAGTCTCCGGATATACTCGCCTCATTGTCCTCTTTTTGCCGCTCCTCTCTTTGCGTTTCGCTGGCGTCAATAACATGATCACGACGCCACAGGCATGTACAACATACAAGAGCCTGTATATGCCTGTCTGGGCCTAAGAAAGAGGCCAAGTGCCGCTTTGTGGCTCCTGTTGTGAAGGCTGGTTGAGTCCTCATGCATGGGGCGACTTTAAGCGGGAATGGAGCGCTGCGAACCGCCGGCTATCTCCTACACACGAGGCGGTCACAGACGTAACTTGGATATCTGGCTCTTGCCAGTAGCTGTTCGTTTCTTGACTCGGTGAGGAGGTTGCGGCTGTCCATGGCTTCGCTGCCGTTTGTCCACAGAGGAGGTGCCCATTTGATGATTCAAGGCCTATGGCGATCCACTGTCTGGTTGTTGACCCTTGGGACTCCCGGGACCACTGTCCATCACTGCCTCTCAAAGACTGCATTCTCTGTGGCCATAAGTCCAAAAGATGGCGCGTCAGTTGGTAGCCGTGAAAGGCCCGTTTAGTCCAATCAGACAAGACGGTATTACGTGAGGCTTGCACGGGAGACTTCCCAAAGTTACCCTGCCCACTTTCAGACTTTGTGGGCCCCAGTGATCCCATGCTGCGTCGTCCATTTGTTCCCTTAGATACTAGCTGGTCGAGTGTCCATTTCTTGACCTTCGTCGTGTGCGACGATCCCGGCGACGGCAAGCCCACAAATCGACAAGTTGACGCCCCACAGACCTCAACCCGCAATTCAAGTGCGGCCACGGGCTCGAGTGGGTGATGGGACACGGGGACGAGTCAGTTTCTATCAAGTAGCGCTAATTTCTTGGTCACAGTTGTCCAGCAGACCACTTGCGGGCACCGAGCGATTGCCGCTGCTTGCTCAACTTTCCGCCGTCCTGGCTGCTGCTCGAAGTGGCGTGAGATCAATGTCCATGAATGACCAAGGTTTAGCTCTTGTGAGGAGCGTTATGGGTGTCCGTCGCACGACGAGCAGCTGTCTACAACAAGATCATCGTGCCACAGCGAGATTGGGGAGGTATCATTCTTCCTACAGCAAATGATGGCCATGCGCTTCTCCTCTTATTGTTCTCTTTCCGTCGCTTCCCTCACCGCATTTTGGTGGCATCCATATCATGATCACAACTACGCGGCAATACACCGCATAGTAGAGCCTGTAAATGCCCGAGTGTGTCTGAGATAGAGTCCAAGAGCCGCCTTGTGGCTCGCATTGCGAAACGCTTGCCGAGTTCCTTCGGATGAGGCGCTTCTAGACGTGAATGGAGCGCCCCAAAACGCCGGCTATCCCCTACACACGAGGCGACCATAGACGGACTTTTACATCTGGCCCTTGCCCGGAGCTGCCCGTTTCTTGACTCGGTGGAGATGCTGCGGGCCTTATGGCTACGCTCAGGGCGCATTTTCGACTCTCAGAGACCGCATCCCCGTGGCTACAAGTCCCAAAGCCAGCTACCGTAACTTGTTGCCGTGAAAGGCCGGTTCAGTCCGATTGGACGAGACGGTTTTCCGTGAGGCTTTTACGAGCAAGAACTTCCCAGGGTAGCTGTACTCCTGTCCTTTTACAGACTTTATGGGTCCGCAGCGATCCTATGCTCTTGTCCATTTGTTCCCTTAGACGATGGGTGGGTGGATGTCCATCATTGACCTTCGCAGAGGCACCCGTTCACGGCGACCGCTAGTCGACAAATGAACAAGTTCCATAATGTAGGCGAAATTATGTGGTCTCCACCCCGGAGGGCGTGTAGGTGATTAACCCTTCTTGATACTCCTGTACGGTGGTCCTCCCGCAGGCGAGTGACGCACTCGCTCGATCAAGAGCACCATACGTTTCTGTTCGCATCTTCTCACTCCCTGAATGGATGTCCTAGGGTAACCGACGATGAATAGATCAGTCTGATCCGGGAGATGCTTCGAAGCAAGCCATATAGTACCGCACCTGAACAGTTTTGAGAGACATGTTTCTATTCACTTGCTCTGCGGTCGCTCTATGCGCAACGTGCTCGACTGCAAAACTTTCCGGCCTGTCCGTGGCGTCTGGCTTTGGTCGTCTTCCTGACTACACTTGTCCATTATTTTCTGTGTCGGTCCGGAAGTTCGACCCCTGCCTGTTGACACCGTTCGGCGACTGTCGTGTGGTGACTTCCCCTAGCCACCCAGTGCTGTACCTGAGGCTATTGTGGACGTGGCGTCACAGTTGCCGCACGCATATCTCACTAGACAACAAAAGGCTTACGCCAATGCAGGTACTCGTAGCCTTTGCGCCGTTTTCGCCTTCTGGTGCTGCTTGGCATTTCGGGCTTTCACATGTTCGCGCTACATCGTTCCTCGTTTGTGCTGTGTCGCCATACCCTTTTCAGTCAATCGAGACCCTAACAACGAACTGTGGAGCAACTTCGGTCTGTTGGCTAGGTTCTCCTGTGTCCAGGTCGGTCCTTTGTCCCACAATCTCCGATGCTACGCTGTCTGGCCGCTCGGATTGCTCCACCGCCGACTCTCTTGTCTCGTTGGCCACAATTGCAACAGGCAACAAGGCCGCCGTATTGCACCTTGTAGTCTTGTTCTTTACCCAGGTTCGGCGGGCAGGGGTAAGCTTAGATTTCGGAGCCAGCCTGTGCTCCCGGCGATCCCGCCATCGGGGTAGTAGGGAAGGCAGACCATCTTTGCGAGGCTGGCTCACTGCGCAAACACCGCGAAACAATCGCGGCACTGGTCAGCTCAGAGTGGCCCGGACTGATGCTTCTCGGCGTGGTGCGATGTCGTTGGAATGCAAAACGGACGCCGAACCAACAGGTGGTGGGGGGAGCAGGGCTGTGCAGGCGTTCGTCCCAGTAGTGCAGATGACGTGCAGCACGGGGTCCGATCGGAACTCACTGAAGGCAGGGGCAGGGATGATACGAGTAGCAGATCTGCAGCAAGCCATCGACCGATTACATGCGCGCTTACAACGACCCTTGACTTCTCCCTCAGACGGACAGGTTACGCCCTTTCCAAGACCCCAGTCCGTGGATTCGTACTGCCTTTAATTAACTGTTCTACGTGACATTCAGCATGCCCCAGCAGAGCGCAAATACTTCCTTGTCCACACCATCGCTCTCACCATCATCGTCCAGACTCCACACCATCATTGCATCCCATACGCATCGGGACGCTGAACTTCTCCCCAAGCTAACCTCGACCCCGGCAATTCACTCGCTTGAGTCCTTTTCTATCTAGCAGCATGTTGGCTTCACTGACAGTACGCAACGCCACCTTGGTCGCGCGGCGCGGTCTTACTAGGGCGATGCCTGCGAGACCAAGTCTCCGCGGCAGCCCAAGCAACCTTGACGCAGCGCACCAACGTAACGGAGACGCATGGCAGCTACTGACACCGGACACCACGAGAAGGTCTGCTGCTTCGTCCTACTGCTCTGTCAGGCAGTATTCGGTGTGCTCACCGAAGGCTAGCACTTGAAGGATATGAAGCACCTGAACGGGTAGAGCTACCGGAAGGGCATGTAGCACCTGGATGAGCACTGAAAAGAAAAGAGAGAGAGAAAAAAAAGACCAAGAGGGCAGAGTCACCGGTATTTATACTGTTTTCGCCCCTAACTGCCTCGGTCGTCTGCCGAGCCCCGTCTCCCGGTCCACAAATCCCATTGTCCACTCTTGCATAGTGGAGACGAGTTGCCCCAATGTCTTGATCATACTCTCTTTACTGTACAATCACTCCTAATTCTGACTTGCTAGTGCGCGCTGGATGTTGCTCCGCGAGACTCGGCGTTCTTTCCTTTCCGGCTGCCGGGCTGGAAAACCACAGGGCCGAGGTTGGTGTAGAAGAAACTGGAAAAGGGATCTGACGTAGTCAGTGCGACAGGAGCACAACTGCCATGACCACAGCCCCAGCAAGCGTCACAAAAGAGGCCTTCAACTTTTTGCCAGAGCTTATAACAACAGGTGCACTTGGCCTCACGGCCTCTGTGCCTGTAGGCGCCGGATTCAAGACACCGGTGACTCCGATCGTCGACTGCTCCGTATTGATGCCTAGTAAAGTATTAGCCAACCAAGATACAAAGCTTTGAGCCTCTGTAAATAAAGACGCCATACCTTGTGTTACGTTCCTATACTGGGCTGCACCGCTGGGATAAAGAGACGCGGCGCCGGCAACATCGACGGTGTTTGTCGCACAACCCTTGTGCTTGCCGTCGCCACGTTCATCACCTTCTCCGCGTTCTTTCCCAGCAGTAACCAGAACAATGTATTGCCCGTCTATATTGGACAGTCCAGAAACTTTGATACGGCTCTCGGACCGCTCTACTTCCTGTTTCTCCAGGACTTGAAAGGGATCTGTCGCGCGCGCCTGTAAAGCTCGGTGTGCCACTACGAGTTGTTTATGCGATTTTCCAGCTGCCTTTGCGGCTAACATGTCTCTGTTAACTGCGTTGGAAGGTTGTCATAAGCATATACTGATCGATAGATTGTGTCGCTTGGGACTTACACGGGACTCTCATATCCACGGCCATGTTGTTACCAGCTGGAATCGTGGTGTTTATAACCCATGCGAATGAATCTATAAGTCCACAGAATTAGGGCTAAGCACTGAACAGTTTAGAGGAGAGGCTGCACAATCGGGACTTCATACTCAACGATATCGAGTTCTCTGGTATAGTCGCTTCGTCCACGCCATTTGAGATATCCGCATTCAGAGTAAAAGGCTTTGCTGACTGGACGCGTAACCGCAAGCCATCGACAAATTCGGCTTCTTGGAAATTGTTGCCTCCAGTAACATTAACGGTTCGGGTTACGCCTTGCCCATACTGCACAAAGATGTTTGTGACGTCTTCAGACTTGCGGCCCAGAAGCATATACTCTCCGTCGAGGGATGTCATCTTGATGATGCGGGTTTTGTTCTCGGTGCTGGAACTGGCTATTAGCATGTCCGCCTTGGATAGAGAGCTGATGTCTCGCATCTTTGGGGTGTCATACACGTGTACGTTTCTCTGTGTCTCAGACACAATCCACGACTTCTTGTCCTTGGCCAGCGTTCCGACGTATGTGTTTGATACATCTACGCCCTGCCCTTTCAGGGCAGACGGATCATACGGCAGCTCAATCTTTGCGATGAGGTCTTTGGCGGTCTCGTTGAACTTGATGATCCAACTATAACTCGAGAGAGCGATGAAGCCCTCGCCAGAGCTACCGGTGATAAAGTTTCCCGGGAGCGGTGATGTGTTGTTCGTCACCACCAGTGTGCGGTTGGTGGGCGAGAAGAGGTCTAGAGCGAGGCCGTCGACAAAGTCCTGGTCGGTTCGTGCCATCTAGTCGTGCTGTTAGTACTTGCGGGAGTCACCGTGGAAGTAGATCGTCTATACCTGCCCAAGAACCTCAATGGTGTCCCCAAATTTGGCTAACTTATCATCTTGAGCCGCAATGAGAGGAGCGCCAGCAATAGAAAGAAGGAGATACGACGTTGAGTAGCGTCGGAGAATTTGTGTAAGCATCATGGCGAGTGCGTTTAGTCTGACTTCAAGCAACACCAGAGACGAAAGTTCAATGGTGCAAGCAAAGCTCTTTCCGTGGTATCCTATCGAGAAGATGTCTCTATGTGCACTGCTCGACCATATAATAAATCTCAGTCAACCAAATCCAGCGGCTGATGCCCCCGTGGCACCCTCCACGAGCCCCTGCGCCGGCTTCGATAGCCAGGTGGTTCGAATCAGTAACATAAATTCAATCTATTTTAGATGTATGATAAAACATGGGGTCAGCCACCGTTGTGTCATATACTAGGAAACATGCTGGATAGACTAGTTGACTTAGGCAACAGCAGTTGGTTAAGGAAGCAGTGGAAATGCCTCAAGACTAAGGGGGCCAAGCCGGAAGAGACGGCTCCTGCCTGGCTAGGCAGCAGAGGACACATAGATAAAAGGGGAGGAAATCCCTCACTAGGGGCCAGAATAACTGCTAGGACTATCATGCTCAGCATAGTTACAGCCAACAAACGCTCTACAAACGCTGTGGAAAAAATGGCCATCGCGTCGAAGACTGCACCGCTCCCGAGCAGTGCGCAAATTGCTTTGGACCGCACTCTGCGGACTTCTCGAAGTGCCCGGCACGCCCTAAACGGTCCCATGGCATGCTCCGCCACCTGACCAGGGAAGAGAAGACTCTCGTCCGACAGATGGGCGCTCAACTATATGCCCAACGAAACCCGGAGCCGGAACGGCACTCCCCAGAATCGCAGCCGCATGCCCCCGAACCTCACCAGTACGACCAGGAAGCAGAGCAACATAACGATGAATCAGGGTCACTAATTTACGTCGATGGCTCAGCTCACCATCCCGCATCCCAAACAGACACCGGTATAGATCCAAGACCGCCACTCCCACCCATATATTCCAGGTACGCTGCATCCAGCCTGTCGGACAGGCCGACGTTATAGCGTGTCGAGTGGCACGCAACTTGTCCCTGCAAACTGAGATCGACGGCGTGGACAAGAGTGTTTGATATCTAGTACGAAAGAACACGGGAACCGGATAGCCGTCGTCCTGCGTTCGCCACTCAAGCGCGCTCTGCAGGCTACACTGGCTGGATTTTCACACATCGTCATTGCGGACGGCATTGATAACAGCGACCAAGGCAGCGGTGCTTGGCTGATCATCGATCGAGACCTGCAGGAAGGAAGCGACCTGCTCTACGACACCGGATCTGACAGCGCTGCGTTGGAGGAGGCGTTTCAAAACCCTCGACTTAAGCGCATTTGTCAATATCAGGCCGCTCATTCATACAGAAAAACAACAATCATGGAGAACCTCCGACGCCACCAACCACAAGTCCGTTGCTGTACGGAAGTCATTTATACATATATGATACCAACCATCCACTCTTTTAGATAGAAATCAAGAGACTTTCGTTGCCCGATTCACAGGGGATCTTCTGCCCGATCGTTGTCCAGTTATCCAGCCAATCGTGTTGTGTGACAGTTCTGAGCCCGGTTTGCACGAACTTGAATTACCCTATTTAAAGCTCTGTTTCATAAAGATTGAAGCAAAACAGACACAAAGAGCATGTTTCACCGAAACGAACAAAACAGAGGCTATGTTTCAGTTTCAATGCATAAATCCAACACTATGGGCGGTCTCCCGTCCGGCGCTCCGCCGTGAACATAGTCTCGTGCCCTCGGCAAGCCCTTGAACGAGACGGGCCCGCCACACCGGGTGGTAACGGCGTCAATCTCCTGCTGTCGCATCTTCTCCTCGAGCTGGCGCATCTTGCGGGCGTGTCTCTCGGCAATCCTGACGCGGAGCGGTGCGAGGAAGGAGTCCAGCTCCCAGTACAAGTCCTGCTCCGTGATCCGTAGCTCCCACTCGAGGAGGAAGAGCAGCTGCTTCTCCATCAGATTGACCTCGGTGCGGTTGAAGCCGAAGCTGTACATGTCGGTGTTGATGTGGTTGTACTTGACCCAGTGCTTGTTCTTCGGCGGGCTGTCGTTGAGGTACTTGGCAGCCAGGATGAGGGACGCCAGGAAGATGCGGTAGGTAGAGCATCGCAGGCCGCGAGCCATGGGCTGAAGCTTGGACTTGAGACGGGTCAAGTAGACAAGCGTTGATATGAGCGTCAGGACCTGGACATTGGAAGAGACGACCAGCTGTGTGATGAACTCTTCGAGAGTAGGCAAGATATCGTCGACGTCTCGGATAGTTCGGAGTTCGGAACTCCTGGGCGGGGTCGGGAAAAGGTGCTGGTGCTTCGAAGAGCTGCTCGGAGGCATTAAGGTTGAATCACAGGGGACGACATTGTGTGCAGCCTCGGCGAGGGAAGAAACCATCTCTCGGCTGACGGGCTGGCAGACGAAGCGATTGAGGGCGGCTTTGTTGAGCTCGTTTATGGTGAAGTGCCGTGATGCCATGTTGGGCCGTCCTGGCGAGTGAGTGAGTGCATCGTGAAGTCGATGAGACAACCTACGTACTCGTAGTTAGCACAAGGGACCAGTTGCAGAGTGGTTGCGGCGGTACGGCCGGAACGGGGCGCAGGCTTGTAGAGGAGGGTTACTGAGATCGTTCCCGGCCAGGCAGACAGGGGTGTAGATCAAGCAGGGGGTTAGGAAGCGTAGGACTGCTGACAACAGTCGCCTGACAGGCCGGTTGCGATTTGGAGCTGGAAGAGCGAACCTTCAGCAGCGGGTGGGCGATTCGGCGGGTCGAATGCCGGTTTGGCTTTGGTTAATTAACTTTTGTCAGTTCCACAAGGTGTGGGTGCCACCCGTTCCAATTGCGGACTTTCGGTTGGACCGCCCTGCAGTGCATGTCGCCTCCCTACAAACCCTGTAATTACAGGGTGCTGCACTTCCGAAAACAAAAAACCCTGGAAATCAATCAATCAGCCTCTTCTCTTGGTCGCCTCTCCAGTGGATGCAGCACTGGAGCGTCTGCAGTCGGCCTCCTCTGCGATCCGTCGATCCGTCTTCACCCACCCTCCTGCCTCAAAGTGAACTCAACTGACCCTTCCCTCTATTCGTTCGTTCTTTGCCTCCTTCTCATTACCGTACTCTAACCGCCACCAACAATCCCTCTTGCGTCTTCCACTTCTTATTCAGCCCATCACTCCCTCTCCGCCTCTCGCCATACGACTCTCTTCTCTCATCCGCTCTGTGTCACCCATCCTCCTGCGCCGACCTCTCCCACCAAGCCCGTCGCCGTCATCCGCGCACTCACAGGCCTTCCCTCAACGCATCTCATCTATCACCTCGAGCCCACAACCTCCCTGACGCCCAGGTCGTATCTGCTACTATTTCTCCACACCATCGACGCTGCTTATCGGCCAGGTCGACGCCTGTCAAGCCGCAATCAGCCAGTCCCAAACCGATTTCCCCGCGATATCGACTATGCATCGACTACGTATCTAAGACAACTGCACCCACGCCCCGTCTCCCGCCCTGTTCGACTGCGTCTCTGCTAGTGGCCCTCGTATTCCATCACCACTCGCGACCCCATTCATGAGTCTCTAACCTCGACCGACATCTCTCTGGCACCGCGGCGTCACATCACGTCGGCGAGCCTCTATCCTCCCACAATGGTGGCTTTAGTCTCTTCTGGGGACAGCAGCTACTTCGTCTCGATATCACCACGCCGCTCGCAATTCCAGTCAAAGTTTGTCGGAGCATCATCCACGTACCGCCCTTCCAGCTCCAAGATCAGCAATTCCTACGCGCCGGCATCCAAGGCATACACCGATTCCGGCCATTCCTCACCGCCTTCGTCTCCTCCTACCACCCGAGCTGAATCCACCAATCTGTCATTTGCCTCTACTCCTACCAGCAACTTGTCAATGTCCTCCGAATATGACGCAGCGTTAGCCAATGACGACTCCCCAGAGGATCTTTTCAGCCTGCCTCTGCTGTCCCAAGACAAGTTTTTCCTGCCGCCAGCGATCCATCGTGATGATAACCTAGAGCAACCTCCCAATCCAAGGACTGGAGACTCCTATACTGTTTCTCCTGCTGAAGCCGATAACTCAGCAGTTGTCTCAGGGCCCAAATCTCCTGAGTTCGCTGAACATGCCGTCGATGTCGGCTCAAGGGCTCAGAACAAGCCTAAGTGTTCTATCTGGGCGTAATGGAAGCTGTTAGGACTGACGGGAGCAGGGGGTTGTCAGATCTGTTAAGGGAGCGACCACAGAAAGCCCGAACCACCCGCGTATGCACCGAGTGTGTGGCGCTAGGAGAGGGGCTCTGTTAGCCGTACTCGCGAGATACGGTACATTCCGAGTAGCATAGTGTAGGACTTTATGATGTCACTCGTATTGTCTCACTTACTACCGGCTGTGCCCACTCAAACGTACCATCGCCATTGTCGACGTACTAGTTCTGATACTCCTCACTCGAAACACAATACGATGCCTCCGCGCTCGATGAAGCGATTGAGTTTTCGGTCTGCAGGACGCCATTCGAGATCAAAGCTTCACAACGCCTGGTGGCATTGGCAGTGCATGTCCGACAGTACAGCTGCGCTTGTCAGAACCATGAACTCCCCGGACTAAGCAAGATTTACACAACCGCAGATCCACAACACTGGTTGAGGACCAATTGGACCGTTGCACGCTGCGCAGAAACCGGAGAACTCGTGCTGCTCCTCGGTACTTTGGTTGGCAGTAAGGATGCCCATGCCTTTTCCCATGTCACCAGCTATCTCAGCCCGCCTAGCTCCATCTCGGACTCCCTCATCGCTTGTAGGGTCAATAATTTCCGGAGTGTGAGGGTCAGGACAGGTCAAGTCGATGAGTACCCGGCGACCAGGTCCTGCGACCAGCCCGACGGAAGCAGTACCCCATCTTGGGAAGGTCCAAGAAGTCAGCGCGGCATACGCCCCGAAATCAGACGAAGCAGAGAAGGGATCCTCATAAGAAGAAGCGGATGCGGGAACACGAATTTAAGGAGTGATTGGCCGTAGTGGGGCCTTGGGTTACACAGGACGGGGGCGTCTGAATGAGAAACGTTGCGGACGCAAGGACCAAAACGGGTGACGCACAGTCAGATTACCTCCGTATGCACGCAATCAAAACTTTGTTACTTGGGAGGGAGCAATAGGACAGGTGGAAAACCGTGAACGTGATGGATGTGGTAGTGGGTGTAGGGTAGGTGCACGGAAACGCCAACGTGACAGACAAGGTGAATACGCACGCAAACTCCTGACTGACATTATGAGGTGCAACAGGACTGCTGTAGGCTTTTGCGCGCCCGGAGCAAAGAGGATGGGCGATTCGTGTATTGTGAATTCGCAATGCTCTGGCAGTAGCACGCCGACCGCAGCAACTATTACGCCGCGCCAGAAGCCAGATTATGTGGCGTGGGTAGCATAGAGTCGGCCTTTATGTTCATTCGGGGTTGAAGGATGCAATGTGGACAAAGACATGGCATTCGATTGATGTGCTTACTGCGCTCGACAATGCCATCAGTAGCTGTGGCGCCTCCCCCGGCCTGTCCTTGGCCTGAGCCGAACAAATTGCTGGTCGAGTCTGTATCTTCGTTCGCCTGCTGTACCTGGGTATGCTCATCGGCTAATGCCCCGGAGCATTTGCATTCAGAGTGACCCCTGCATATAGACCTCGAGTCGACACGAATGCCTTGACGACGCTCTGAGTGGGCACTGCGAGTGTCCCGGTTACGGCAGTCGGGGGAGGTACGATGTTGCCTTCCTCGCACCCCAACCTATGAGTCCATCTCGCTCCTCAGTGCTCTGAGACTGCGCGAGAAGTCGTCAATGGCAGAAATCGCATCCTACAGATACTCCGCGAATAGGTAAGGGTTGAAGCGCCGAGACTGGCGGACCCTTGTGTCACAACACTGGTACAAGGCGCCGGCGATTGCATCGCACAAGGCCTTGCTACAATCGACAGCTCTCTCCGATGCAGACCGTCGTCGCTGGCGCTACTGTATTTGTATTCCAGCCTTGCCTTCTTCTGACAAGAAGGCCCTTCGTCTCGGCCAGAATCGTCGACCAAGGATGGCGTCCGCGTGCCTGGTGTTTGTGGCGGCTCTCTTCATCGTCGCAAACCGCGGATTTGTGCAGGCTTCCTGTGCTGTCACTTTCTGTGCTTCGCCAGTCGCTGTCTTGGCGCAGGCCATTGATGTGATGCCGAGATGTGTTGAAGCTGGAAGGAAGTTACCTGAATCTCTCACCGTCCGCGCTTCGACGTCAAGCATGTCGGCGGAGAGCCGCTCAGGAGAGCCCATGTTTGAAGCTCCGAGAAAACTTTCTTTACCTGTAAGCGAGACCTGTTTGCTTTCAAGTGTTCGACGATGCGATACACAGCCGCCATGGGTATGCTTCCTTCTATATAGCAAGACTGTCGGCGGTTTGCGCCTCTCCAGTTGCTCCGCATGGATGAATCGCCGAAGCTGGCTGGGGACAATTTAATTCTACGCCAGGCAGACCATTCCCGGGCATTCTCGACACGAACTGGCCGTGACTGCAGGGGGCTTGCAAGAGTTGGTCCATAACGTGCCTATCAGCATCTGGCCGTGAGCGCCTTTCTCGCAATGCCCATTTGTACACAACGGCAAACGGTGATGGACGGGCACTCTAGAAGTATTTGACAGCATAGTGGATTATGAGGTTATGAAGTCGCGTCAGTTTGTGCACATTCGCAAACTCAAACTCGCCCAATCTGTATAACTTGCACAGGCACCCTGGACTGGTGCCGGCGGGGCAGGCGTTAGGGAAGAAATGATAACACAAAACGCTGGAGACCACTCGTGGCGAGACCAGACTCGAGAACGAAGCAGAGAAAAGAGGTAGGATCATTCAGCCCTTACGCAAAAGCCAAATCCGCCGTCGACGATGTCGAGCTGTCCTTCACTTGTATCTCCTCCAGTAGCAACGACATGCTCTTCCACTTTGGTCCCTTGAATTGGCATCAACCTCGGTCGAGATCCAAAGCAGCTCAACAATAACACTCTGGCCATATCTGACAGCCCAGGAGAGGCGGCCCCGCCCACCAACGCAGCTTGAATTCGGGTCGACTGCTAGAATCCAACAGCAGCTTGACGACCCTGACGTGACCCTTGACGGCAGCTAGGGAAAGAGACGTCTATCTGAAACGTTTCGATGAATTCGCGTTGGCTCCTTCAATGGCAAGTAGCAGTTCAACCACCCTTGGCCGCGCAGGGAGGGCACTTGAAGACCACGAGGTGACAATCAGTTGTGCAAAAGGGCCAGGGGGGACGGGTCCATCATGACCAAGCGGACCAGACAAGAGCCACCATGCATGCGACATGCCCAAAGTCCTGAATGCTCGAGCAAGTGATGGGCCGAGTCAACACTCAAATTGGGTGTGCTGGCGGAAAGGCGGAAAGCTCTTGATAGCTCTTCCTATGGCAAGATTATCTTTTCCTGGTCGTTGCCGCCTTCCTCCTGTCGCTTTTAACCGAGCAAAACGTGGCTGCGGTCGCCAAGGTAGGAAACCACAAGATGAAAGGTGCAATGTCGTGGCCGACGTGGCCGTCAGCTCTTCGTGCCCCCCTTTCCTCGCCGGCAACCCATGTCGTGGCCCATGATATAATAGCTCGGAGAATCACATCTTCCCGATCTTTGGCTCGCAAGATCACAGAAAGCCATGGATGTGCACTCATGTAATGAAAATAGTCCGAAGATGACCGGCTCATTCTCATCGCACCTCGGTCCTGCGTTGCTGCATTCAGTTCGGGCAAGCTGCAGGCGGTGTGGTCGGGATGGGGGTAGACGATTAATTGATGGTTGATAAACGTGGCTTAATCGATCGTGGAGCCGCAAACCAAACATTTCGCGTTTTCGGTCCAGGTGCGGTCACCACCGGAAACGTTTGGCCTCACGTCATTAACCTCCCATACTGTTGGAACATCGTCTAGTTTGAGTTTTGCCTCGAAGAGGCCCTCGTAGGGCTTGCTCCGCGCCGCCTTCTTGGACCGGCCGTTCTTTACCGACGACAATCCCGATTGCTTCTCGGCGGCCGCCGGGACTGGCGTCCCAGGTGCGGGCGATTCAGTTGGCCTAAGTGTGAAGCTGTCGATCTGCTTCATCGGGACTGAATCACCGTTTGCGCCCTCATTGACAGCGATCGGCGATTGTGTCGCCGCGCCTTTCATATCGGTCGGGGTTGTTGAACGCAGGGCTGCGGGTTGTTTCTCGTCTGTTTCTGTCTTGATCACGGACTCTTCCGGCTTATGCGGCTTATCCGTCCCCAGCTCCTCGTATACTCGCATGAGTAGTTCGTGCAGGAGACACTCGTGGTGTAGCCATTGCTCGCAATGAGGATTCGAACAGCCAACCAACATCTTGTCTGGGTTCGCCGGGGTCTTGCATTTACACCTGAGGTCAACAGACTATATAAGACAGGTCAGTCTTCACATTATGCCATGTCTCAACAGAAAACACAGAAGGATTATACCGAAAGCTGATATGTACGACAGTCGAATGACTGTCGCCAGTACAGCGCACCTTGCACCTGTTCATCGTCCGACTCCACCCATTGATTGACAACGGCGCGCATAGCAACACTGACAACGTTGATGACATCCACTAGAGCTTCTTAGTCCCCGTGCGCAAACTGATATAGGGCATCGGACGAAAGTCTCAACTCACTGTGGTTGGAAGCTATCAACTCGTTCTGGCCATGGTACGGCTGGCGCCCCGACACCAGCTTCTTGTTGTCAAGGGTATTCGGAGGTAGCTCGTCCGGTGAATACATCCAATAGACTCGCGCGTAGACGTGGTGCTCATCCAATGCCCTGACCTCGAGGATCTTTGCCACCCAGTAGTCCGTCAATTGCAGCAAGCCCCGGCGCTCGGGATCCTTGTAGGTGGCCTTTTGTCGCTTGATGGTCGTGTCGTTGGCGATGTAGACAAAGTCCTCATCGTAGTACTTGACATGATTGACTATAGGAAGGTCTCGTCAGGATCCTCATATGTACAAACCGATGCAAAACTTCGGGTGGCACTCACGAACAAAGCTATTGTAGCGTGTCATGTCAAACCACTGCTTGCGCGGCTCGATGGCATACGACAGGTCCATCGTCTGATGCGTCTTGAACTTGCCCTTGGGCTCGAACGGCGACGTCTGTACCAACTCCTTCCTGTTGTTGTCTGGGCCATCGCGCTTCCGCTTCTTGGCGCCGTGGTCCTGCTCCTCACAGGGGGGGGTCGCGTCTGTAGTCACGGCGAAGGGACAGTCAGCACGGTTCTTGTTCCTGATCGCGCGGGGCCGCTTTCTCGCTCTCGAGGCCATGGTCGACGCAACGGCATTGTAGTGCGATGAAGGTTCGTGTGCCCTTTCCCGAAAGCCACACGCGTGCGTTGTCGGTTTGCAAAGAACGGGCTGTGATTACGAGCTGGCTCGAGGGGGTGGTGGGGCGATGCAGCAATAATATTGCGTCTTGATTGGGGCAGGCGCGGATCCAAGATTTGGCGGGTCGTGCGCCGATGAGTCTAGGCTCGTCCGTTTCGGGTTTTCGTGATTTTGACCCAAAGCATGCTTGCCTGGCTTCCGCAATGCGTTGCAGGCGATTATCAACAACATGATCGCCCTGCCGTGGTTCAAGTCCAGGAAGGAGCGCTCTCCGGCAGCGGCGTATTGTCGCGTAAGGTACATCTAGAATAGCTCCGTCCGGCAGGTGTCGCAGGTTGACGCTGCGCCTGCCACTTCCGGACAGCCTCGAGTCGTGGCACGCGACTATGAAGTCATTAGGCCAAGTACTGTAAGCCACTTGCCGCCAGGAATAGAGGTGACGCTGGCTAGGAACGTACAGTACGAGCCAGCCTCATGGCCCCAGATAACGACAGAAATAAGAGTACCATCCGCATAACTCACCTCCAGATGTTGAAGGCGAAACAGCAGTGCGCAATTATAAGAGAAACTACACGGCACCCTGCCCACGAAACAACCAGCCCCTCCTGCCCACAGAAGTCCAGCCTGTAAGAATATTCCCACGCAAAGCAACTCAACGCGTTGTGTAATCCCCACTGCTGTCAGGCAAGGGTAGCTTTTCAACGCGGACCTTGTAGTCACAGTCCAATAACTTCCTGTCTTCCAGTCTTGCCCCGCCCGAGTTTACGATTATCGAGCAAGGTGATAAATCCGAAATACAAGTCTTAGACGAGTTCTACGTGTTACTTTCCCACTGAAAGCGTGTGGCAGAGCGACTTATTCTGCGTCTATAGGTAATACATGTGTTTGGCGTATGGTTGCCTGAGTGGTGCACACCACAACCCCACAACCGTTTCTTACCCGGGCTGAGCCCACGATTTGAAAGTGAACACCAAAATTCGAACCGGCAAGACAACAAGATGATTGAAGCCTCCCAGTGCCACTGGAGCAAAGTTACTGATGCTGAGCTCCTTACCCACTTGTACGGCTCCAAAGAGAGCACCACAACCAACCAGCAACCTCCCAAGGGGCCTTAACAGCGCCATGGTGGCCAACACACAGTCATGGTCTATTCCCTCTGCGCAGCATTGCACAACTATCTGGTAACTCGCGCAGGGTGGCCGCTAAATATGAATCCGTGGATATTTGAGCTCCTGCCCCTACTTCTGCAAGTGTTGCATGTCTTGGTTCTGGTGAACTCCGGATGGGGGGCTACGCGCGTGTTGAAGCCCACCATCGTCACTGTGTAGCTCTCCCTACACATGTATCCGTCGTAAGCCTGGCACGGCTTCAGTTTGGCTACCGGGTAGCGAAAGTGTAGTACCCTGTGAGTATGTGAGAGCATATAGTTGAAACGGTCTTGCACATGGTGTAAGGCCGTGTTGTTACTACATATATTGTTCCCGTTAGTCGAGATCTCGTAAATATACGAAGATGTTGGCTTTGAATCGTACCTTACTCTAGACGCAGCGAATAGCACGTAATGTGGGCGGGAAGGGTTGAATATAAGGCTGGCCAGTAGAAGAAGACGCGGTGAGAGAGAGGGTCTCGGATGGTGAAAAGTAGAGCAGGAATGATTTGGCCGAGGGTGAACTAGGTGAGCGACGTTCGCATGTCTTGTTGAAGGACGAAGAGGAAAGAGACATAAAAGAGCTCGGGGAAGGCGGCAAGATGGGGTATACTTATAGACAAGAACAGCGAGGACTGCACGTGCAGCCCTTGTTTCCGGACGCGGATTTCCCATCGTACGCCCGGACTTGGACTTTAAATTTAAATCCCCCCATCCCCATCCATCTGGTCGTACCATTTACCATCGGACTCCTTCGCGAGGCTTTATTCGTGATTTGAACGCTCGGTGAGCTGGTTTACTGCGGCATGCCCCTACTAGAGTCTCATCGTGTAGCCCTGCGTCTTAAGACCACGAATGGGTCTTTGCTCTTGCCAGCATCGCCCTTGATTCAGACCGACTTTCTCTGTCATATTGCCAGTCACTGCCTTTAGCAAGTCTTCACACTGTACCTATTCGAACGCGGTCACATCTTGGAAACAATCTCAGGATCACGAAGGCGGCTTCGCGAGCGAGCCCCAGGGGCACAGGGGCAAACGTCGGACATGAAATCTCCCATATTCGACAGGACGGTTAATTGCTCTTGCCATTCGTTGACGCCCGACATTCGACACGGGATACTGATTGCCGCAGCGGTCAGGCAGATCAGGACCAGATTGTATAAAGGCCGACCCATCCCTGCCCTGAAGTTGTTCCCATGTTCTCCTTTCATCTACTCTTCCATCTTCCGTTACCATTGTACCTGTGATCGTCAAGCGGCTCCGATACTTACACACATTCCTTCACTATGAAGTTCATCTCAAGCCGTTACCATTGCTCGCGCGCCTTTTCACGCTCCCGCCCTCAAACCCGTGGGATTTCACTCCCGTCAGCAACACGGCCCAACAGTGGGTTATATTGTTGTTCCGTGGCTCAGGTCTCGTTCCGCCACCCCTTCTCCTCCACTCGTTTCAATCTTCCGCTCAAGTATGGTAGGCTGATGTGACATTGCTGCGATTTCATTCTCTCGACACCATAAAGTGTTTTCCATGCGAGCCGTGGCCAAGCAAGGAGAGCTATTCGCAACAAAATCAAGAGGCGGACAGTGGCCCTTCTGGGCTTTCTTGGGGGCGTCGCCGTCCGACTTTGCAGCTCGCTTTTTTTGGACCGATTTCTTTGGCGACATGCCGCTCGAGGACGACCCGTTCAGTTCATTCGCGCTTTCATCCTTTACCTTGGTTCCATCATCGCCGTCTTCATACACACCAGCGGCAATGTCCTCGTCGTCGGGCAGTTCTTGCTCTGGCAGTTGTAACTTCAAGGCTGTCCAAAACTGCCTCCAGACTTTAACATCGTGAGCGACGGCATCTTTGAGCTGTTTCAGCTCAGGAGTAGAGGGGGTGTTCTTCGGCTTTTCTCCCAGAGAACAAACTTCGCCGGCGAGTTCGTCTTCCATTTTGCCGATCCGCGCGATCAGCTTGTCGCCATGGCCCTTCAGCGCCTTGTTTAGATTCAACCGTTGCTTTCTGATGTCCGCGTCTATTTCAAGGCTGATTTTATAAAATATCGTGTCCTTCAGTCGTTCTGCGTGGTTACGCATCGTGGCCACTTGTCTGACCTTCTTATTCCTGCCTGCTCCCTGCATATTAGCGACGCGCGTTGATTCGTGTATTCACTCCGCTATTGCACTTACCGGTAATTTTTTGAGCAGCCAGATATGCGTCCTTCGTATGCTCAGCGATCTGCTCTCTGGAGTCGAGTTTGACCTGTCTGACAGCTGCTCTATACCGCGAGACGGAAGTCCTTATCCACGCTTTGTACTCCCCGAGAAAATTCTCAACCTTATATGCGCTGCTTCGAAAAACAGCCTTAAATTCCTCGGGGAGGGCATCTGATTCAAAGACGGCCTTGGTGTATCGGTTGACCCTCCTCTGAATATGGCCCTCAAACGCTCTTGTTTTGTCGAAGAGTTTCTGGCCAAATGACTGTCCCCAAGACACAGCGTGGGGTCCCCAGAAAAGCCCATAGCTAAAAGATGTTAGCAAAAGTTTATTCTCACTGCTAGTTAAACCGTATGTTCACTGGGACAGGGGAGATACAAACGTTCTAGCTTGCCAACAATGCACTCGGCTTGGCTTGGTGTAGGTGCGGTAGGCACCTCCACGTCGACGAATGCATGCCGCATACGTAGACCAATGCAGTTTGTCTCCATATGTGCCCTTTTGGAACCTGTCGACGTGATTGACGAAAGTTTGCACCAAGTTGTCCATCTTCTCGGGGTTATGCAAGCGGCTCTTTGTCTGAATATTATAGAGATATCGAGACAGGTTCTCGGTCATTCGTGATATGTCCTAGAGCACATTAGAGAGCGGACTTAGGCACGACAGGTACGGAAAGCTCACCTTTTCCAAACGCGACCGACCATCCTGCAGAGCGGCGACAATTTTTGGGCGTTCTGCCTCGGGCAGCCTCACAGCCACATGCCTTTCATCTGCAGCCCAGCTACCGATGGCGTCAAACAACACTTGGCAGCGATGGATGATGTTGTCCGAATGTTCCTCCCGCTTTGGGAGCGAACCTCTGACAATCCAGTCTTTGAGTGCCTCGATTCCCGTGGACAATGCGTCGGGGAATGCGTCTTTTGGTTGAGCCTTAGCAAGGCTTCGGTGAGCATGGCTGCTAACTGGGAAGACTGGCAGGACTGTGGGAGTCTTTGGATCTGCCTTGGTTCCCATGTTGCGTCGTACGCGGTCAAAATAGTCCTGGAATGCCCTTCTGGTATCCTGACTTCTGGCTTCGATGCAAGTACGAAGACAAAATGCCTCGAGTTGTTGAATTTCTCCAGTGACCTGCTTCTGGCGCTTCACAGCGCCATCCAGATTGGTCTCAGCGCCTCCATCGCCTTCATTCAGCTCTCCAATTAGCTCTTCAGCATCCTCTGCTTCAATTTGTTTCATTTCCAGTGTTTCCATTGCTTGTTGAAGATCCAGCGGGATTTCTTCGGTTGGCCATTCTGATTCCACAAAGTTTTGCCAGTTCATCTGGTCGACTTTGGTGACGATCACGCCGAGGCTATTGTCATTGATCTTTCCATCAGCTTCCATGTCCATGATTTGGTCTTCACGAATAAGATCAATTGCCGTTCTGTTGTCGGCCGCACGATCCCCCGGTGCAACCACCATAAGTCGGTCCAACTTGTTGTAATATTTTCGGGCGACTTGAGATCGGGCTTCCAAAGCATCCATCTCACCGGGAAGATCAACCAGGACAATACCATTGCGAAGGATATCGGCCTTGACAAATATCTCAACCATCTCAACTAGGGGCCACCGCAGGACCTTTGTGTTTCTGCCTGTGCTTCCAACGTATGGTTTGATTGCCAAAAGAAACTCCCGCTCAGTGTTGCCGGATACCTCAACGATAAGACCTTTTTGTGGGTTAAGGAGGTTGAAAAGCGGTTCCTTAGCTTGGTAGTGGTTAGTTATCTCGGGCGCCAGATTGTTGTGGCCAAAGTCTCGTAGCTGTTGTTCGCTCAAGCCAGACCAACCATGGATGAGGTTAAGCTGTTCGTTGAACTTCTCTCGCTCGCCGTACGTGACGTTATCTTCGCCACCATCAACCTCGACTCTGTCTTCAAACTCGTTGAGCTCTTGGAAGAATGCCGTCAGCTCCTGGTCCATGGTCTCCTTTGACTTGAGGTGGACGTTTGCAGAGAAACGTTTCTGGCCACCGGATTTGGGATATGAAAAACAGCACACCGCCGCGGTGCAAGCGCCATTCTGGCTCGAAGGGGCTATGTCGGCCGTTTCGTTGACGAGAACGTTGAGAAGGCTAGACTTTCCAGTTCCAGTATCACCACCAGTTCCAACAAGGTACCGGAATGCTTCCCAGTCCCGTACAAGAGACCCTGACCTTATCAGCTAGTATTCGTTGAGGGGTAAAAGGTCGTAGCTACCAATGAGAGACTTCCAAGATGGCAATTCCAGATCAGACGAATTATCCTTTGTCTCTCCGACCTTTGTCGCAATTCGGTGGAGTTGTCTGATTGCACGCCGTGCGGCCCGTTCTTTGGCTGGGACCCTTTGAGCCTGGCGGTGCAGTAATCCGGGCTCCAGATCCGTGGGAAGGCATCCGTCGTGGCTGTCTTGACCGGTTTCTGCCGCAAAAGCTGTACCTGGACCGCTGTCGGCCATTTTCGAGTGCTATATCGGACGTTCCGGGATCAAAGCTGCCATATTGTCAGAAGAATCTTGGGCAGAAGAGGGAAAGTGATACACGACGGTGTACACCCGTGATCATTGTAAGTCTATGACTGTCGTAGGAACGAGGAGAACCAGAAGAGAGTTTAATTCAGGGGTCCTTGGCTTCATGAAACGTGTAACTGACAAATGAAAGTTAAGAGAAGGGAAGCGATTTGAGCAGATTGAACTTTACAAGACCGGGCTCCGGTAGGGTGGTCAAATGAGGAGGTCAAATGGCGGTGACGGAAAACAGGAATTTGAAGTCGTGCAAAGTCAGTGAAGTCAAGCTGTGAAGAAGAGCAGCACAGAGAGAGTGAGTTGAAGAGGTTTGTGTAGAGACGAGGGCACAGAGTAAAGGCTTGACATACGAGGCTTCGAGCTTCTGAGAAGGATGGATGGAAGGAAGAAGAAGCAGAATGAGCAGTTCAGAGTTTTGTAAATTTGGAGAGCACTCACCGAGTTCGAATAACTAGGCGAAGTACCGGGCGGAAAACTTTCAATTGCTAGTGACGTTAAGAGTTGGAGACGCAGCGGTAGAGCGCTCCTGAAAGTTCATCAGGGTCGTTCTGGGACCATATTCTGCCTTGGAGTCCATGGCTACGTTAGTAGTTCTTGGGACAACGGTATGACTTCCTGGCCGTTTGTCGACAAGGGGGGCCTACGCTTTGGGGCGTGGATGCCAGACCGATCCCCACGGTCCTAACGTGGACAACCCATTACGTGCTAGCATGATGCCGCCCCTAAGGGCAGGTTCATGAGGTCAAATATTCATTTCGAAGGTTTTCATCAATCTACACAGAGACCTAGTTCTGATCAGGGTTAGATTTCTCGACGGCTCCTTTATGCGCTGGCCATTTGCTAATTATTGACCATAGAAGACCGAAGATAGAAGCTGCGGACAGGAGCGGAAAAGTTTGCAGTGCAGTCAGGTACGTTGTGGAATAGAGTGACCCTCGGACTGGGTGGCTGGAGACTTGTTACTCGAAAGATATCGGGGTGTGGCTTGCTTCGAAGCATATTCCGGATCAGACTGACTTGTCCAGCGCTGGTTGACCTGAGGGATCACTAACCTGTGGGAGGCATCGCCTTGCAGGAGTGTTGTAAAGCATTTGTCACCTATACGCCCTTGGGTGTGGGATTTCCCAGGACACACGCCTTCCGGGCTGGAGGTCCAATACACACCCGACATCCTGGGAAGATGAGGTGTGTTTTTCGGGGCAAGTGCATAGTCAACTTGTCAACTTGTCGACTTGCAGTCGTCCTGATATGTGCACATTGCGAAGGTCAAGAAGTCGATATTCATCCGGGCATCATCGAAGGAAATAAATGGACAACGGAGCACAAGATCGCTGTGGACCCAGAAAGTCAGAAAATGTACAGGAGTAACCCTGTGAGGTGCTTGTCCTGTGAAGCCACACGTAAAACCGTCTCGTCTGATTGGACTGAACAGGCCTCTCACCCTCTCGCGACTATTAATTGCCGTAGTCATCTTTTGGACTTATAGCCGCCAGGAATGCAGTATCTGAAAGTCAGTAAACGGACAGTGGTCCTGAGAGTATCCTTCGTCAACAAGTGGACAAAAGTAGGTATTCGGGGCCTATGAGAATCGTTTAATGGCAACACAGCTATTTGCAAACGACACTGTAGTCATAATACCCTCAAGTCTCCTCACCGAGTCAAGAAATGGACAGCTCCTGGCAAGGGTCAGACGTCAACGTCATCTGTCATCGCTTCGTCTGAAGGGAATCTACAAGCCTTTCACAATATGAGCCATTAAACGGCTCATGGACTCTGTCTCAGACGCACAAGGCATTTACAGGTTCTACTATGTTGTATGTTGCTGCGGCGATGTGATCATGTTATGGACGCTACCAAAACGCGATGAGGCAAGCGGCAAAAAGGAACATTGGGACTGGAGCGCGGGTTCACACGACCATCATTTAGGAAGAACGGTACGGTACCATCCAGCCTCATAGTGGAGTGATGATCTTGTTGTAGGTAACTCTTCGTCGTACGACCGGTTTACCCTAACGCTCCTAGCAAGGTCAAATCTTGGCAATCCATGGACCTTGGTCCGGCCCCATTTCTGACAGCTTCCACAACGTCAAAAAGTTGAGCGAACAGTGACAATCATTTGGCAGCGACAAGTAGTCTTTCTGTATCTTATGTGATTCGTGGTCGTGATCATGTTGTGGATGTCTGGTCCGTGGCGCAGGAGTCCCCATGTTCTTAATGTACCGTTCCGAGTTGCTCTTCAAGTCCTATCAGCTAGTGCTCCCTTCTTGTTCACAGCTCGTCCAGAGCTGGCTGGACCCAAAGCAGCGTGGTGGTCCATACTGTTAAGTTCTGGCCATGTTGGCATTGAAGCGGCAGGTGGCTTCCTGGTGTCCATTGGGGTTTGGCACTGGGCAAGAAGGACTAGAGAATGGGGCAATGTCGAAGAACAGCGCCCGCAACTGTTTACAGGGGTCTGCCTACATAGTCCTGAACTGCCTAGTTGCTGGTGCCACATGACGCGTGATAGCTTATGAGAGATTTTGTTTCGACTCAACTTCAGCACTGCGCTTGGCTGGTGTCCCTATCCGTTTCATCTCTTGTGGGTAGGTCGTGGTCATTCGGCTATATTGCTTTCTAAACGCTGGGCCTCTACTTGACGCCCTTCGCGGAAGGTAATCACCCCTCTGTTCCTTCAACTTCAGATCCGACTGTAGGGGCAAGTCAACAAAATGATGGTGGCAACTAGCAAACCCCTGTGCTCAGGCTAATGGGCCTGACTGCTTCATCGGACGACGAAATTCGACATGTGCTGTCCATTTATTCACCATTGGCAGTGCCAAGGTTGCCTTTTAGACAGTGCACTGACCGTGTCAGTTGCAAGTCAACAAGGACCAGGCGACTGCGGCTGTCGTCCGAAAGACATGCCTTATCTTGAGAAGTTGTACGGTGAACGTGTTCAAGCCTCCCCTCAAAGGGTGTGTATGCTGGGGACTGTCACGCCTAAGGGTACTGGCCAGCGATTCCTTGCTACAGTATGGAAGAGGGCACCATGGCGTCGTGATGTAGGACACCAAACTTCCTTCCCTACACGCTTTCACTTACCCGGAGTTGAAGTTAACTCGAAGAACAAGGCTGGTAGGACACCACTTTCCTTGGCAGCCGAAAGATGCCATGTTGGGACGGTCCAGCTGCTTCTAAGCAATAGCGACTGATTGCCGACTTGGGGGACCAGAACGAAGGCACACCATTTTCGTGGACTGCTGGGCAGGGCATTCTTCAACTGTTCAGCTGCTGCTAGCAACGGACGACGTCGATCCCGATTCGAAAGGTAGACACAGCAACACGCCATTACTGAAGGCTGCCCAAAACGGTCACTGTGTTGTTGCCAGGCTGCTCTTGGATACGGGGAGAGTTAACGCAAATTGGAAGGACGGCGCCGGCCAAAACTCCCTCTCGCATGCCGCTGAACGAGGCCATGATGACATTGTCAAGATAATTCTAGAAAAGGCTCACATGGACATACACTCGGCCGATACAAGCGGCCGAACTCCGATATGTTGCGTAGCTGCGTATGGTCGCATAGAAACGGTGGAGAGGTTGTTAGCGCTAGATGTCAATGCCAAGGAGGAAAAATGCTCTAACGGACTCGCACAGCCTTAACGCTTACAATATCGCCAAGAGCTTCATTTCCCTCTCCTATGTATATTATCACTATTATTTCCCATTCAATTAGATAGAAATCAAGCTCTCTTCTTTCCATGACTCTATCATCCTAACGGTTGGCAGTAGACAATTTCGATGTTGGGTCGATGGATGGCCTCCTGTAGTGCACACGTATCGTTCAGCTGTCCTGTCTGCATTTCATTTTGAGTCATGAGACTACGGATCGGAACCAACATCATAAGGTGACCTAATGAATACCTGACAAGCCAGCGCGGGGAAACTTCCAACAGGTAAATGATAATTGCAGTAGTGCGCCCATGACCAACAGCGCTAATTCAGCAGGCGTCTCATCGAGCTCGGCCCGTCCCGTCAACAATTATCAAGTGATCTATCAACGTAGTTCTTGCAACGGTGGCGATGGCTTTGCCTACTGGCTCCGTGGAGGTGCGACTAACACGCCATTGAGGCACGATCTTGTCCACTTTATCCTCTGTGCTTTGTACCAGCATTTCTCCTTTTGACTGGGATACTTTGGAGACTCTACTCAAGGAGAGCTTATGAGTGCCCTAGGAAAATGCAAATGGAGGCGATAAGTGTACCACCTACTGCAACTAACCGGACAGAACTAACTATCATTTATCTGGGGCGAGCCCTGACGCACTCTTGGCCGGGTCAAGGAAGAGCGAAAAGTGAGGAACGGGAATCTCCCTTCACATTCACCAGTTTGCGGCGATAGAGACGGTCATGTCTGGAATCTGCACCAAACTGTTCACCATGCGGTCCATTCTTCTCGAGGCATCCTCGGCTACTCCTCCATTTGGCTCGCATATTCCCACAGACGGCGACAAGGAGCAGCTGGACAAGGCCGTCGAAGCCAGCCGGCGCATTCTGCACAATCCGCTGGAGGAGCTCGCCTGGACGACTTGGAAAAGGCCACAAGTGTGTCCTGTCGATGAGCTGCTTCTCATGGTTATGTGGCCGATATTTCGCGTAGGAGGTATTTATATTTACATTGTCTGGGTCAGAAAATGGCGGCACGGCCTATGGGTAATGAGTTGTTTTCCGAGTGGACAACGACCATACGGTTTCGAAAGGCGCATGAATGAGCAAAGGATGCCAACGACGAATACCGATGTTCTGTCGGATGTTTGTACCACCATTATCGTGCCGATCGGCCGCGCTATCATAGGTTGATGGCCAGAATCCTAGATACTTGTACCGCCGACGTCTGGCATATTAAGAACTGGAAAGCCAGACGTTAAATTCACATATGCAGTGTTCTTTTACTTCCAAGTCTGAGGCAAAGCGCAATGCGGTGTCGAGAATCTTCAATTAGGCCCTGATGAGGTAGACTCGAACTGGTCGCACAGAGCTCAGGTCGTAATACCATAACACAAAGCCTTAGCCTACACATAACTGCGTACGGCACGCGAAGCGTAAGCCGTACCTCTCAGGCCAGGAGCACAGCTCGGCGTTGATACTCCACACAAACCTCGAGTCTCCGTGCGAGATATCCCCCAGCGACATCCCAGAGACCTACCCAGGGGGAACGTTGAGAGTCAGCTCCAGGAACTCTCTCGGTGACACGGGCGGCAGCAGAGCCGAGAGGAACTATCCAAAAGCGAATCGTGGCTGGTGCGGTAAGCCAAAGATACTCCCATGCGACACCTTCGAAGCGATTCACCAAAGGCAGCAAGATTTCCTCTCCCTACGCACCATCCCCAGCCAGGAAACCCATATGTCGCAACACGGCCCTACTTCCGGGACGCAGCGGCCACACCGACTCATTGGGCCGGGACGAGCTTCGAGAGCAGCAAAACTTCGGACCGTGGTGGTGTCTCAAAGTTGCAGACAGCCGCCGTGCTATTCGGAGGACGACGACCTGTCGCGGCGGTAGCTCGAGCAGCCGAGACGCTGGCTACGCGAGGATCTGCAGGATCAGGTGTCTGATATCCCTGCAGTCTAGGGAAATCCAGGCCGTCATACTGTCTCATCCCGCTCCTGCTGATACCACGGACCCGGCCGAACGGCCAATGAGCAGCGCCACCGCTCTGTCTCAAGGGCCTCCGACGGGAGACAGCGGGCGCAGGATACCCGCGGCCAGTTGCATTTTCGCCCCCGCCCCGGGGGTGGTGGATTTGTTGTCTCTCGCGCTTCGGCAGACCGTCTTCTTAAACCAACTCCATGTCTCTTCTCCGTCTGCCCTCTCCCCCGAAGGAATGGCCATGACCATGGCCGATAATGTCATTCGGAAAGCCTGTGATCGCTGTTACTCCCAGAAGCTGAGCTGCAAGCGTGTCGGCGACGAGGCCTGCGAGCGTTGTGTTAGACTGCACACTGAGTGCAAGTCGAGTCCGCCTCAGTGGTATAAGAAGCAGCAACAGGAACATCAACAACAGCAGCATCAACAACAGCAGCATCAGCAACAGCAACAACAGCAACAACTGCAACAACTGCAACAACAACCACCGCAACAACAACAATTGCAACACCAGCAGCCACATCAACATCCCACCACCACAGCTCAGACAGTTGTCGTCGGACACAAATCTCCCAAGAGACGGAGGACGGGCAGTGAACTGAATCTTGTCCGACCCGAGGCTGGTACGTTTCCTTGTCAACTTGACACAATAGCCCTCCTTGTCTTGATGCTGTTGACCCCCGGCTCATCGTTCTATTTTGGCAACGCAGGACCAATAACCCCTCATCCGGCGGATCCCGCAACAACCCACCACTCCGTCGTCGGTCTTGACCCTGCTCTCGAGTTCAGCGACTTCAACTTCGACATTGAGCAGCTCGCGTACCACCTATCACACCCCGTCATCCCCGGGACAGTCGACGCCTTCCAAGCCCCAGCGTTCTTTACAGAGTCCTGGGAACAGCAGCTCGCCTCGTCTACAGGCCCCTTTCCGCAGATCGGCGCACCCAGCTCCTTCTCCCCAGCAGGTAGCAGCCAGTTCCACCGCATCGTGCCCACCATCGCGCCGAGGAGACGGCCCTGCGCCCCTGAACACAGCGGCTCGGACACCAGACGGCAACTGCAGCGAGCCAAGCACCGGCCCAGACAGATTGCCCTGAGACAGGCTGCCCACGCGCCGACACAGAGCAGAGAGGCCCCCACGATCCACTGGATGGCGCAACTATCCGATATAAATGCCCGCCTGCTGGACCTCTCGTCCGTCCTGCTACAGAAGCAGCAGCAGCAGCAGCAGCAGCAGGGGGCGACGTGCAACGGGCGGTCAGCCGAAGGGGCCAGCGGGTTCCCCATCGACGAGATGTGCAAACTCACCCATCACGTGGCCGACATCCTAGACCGGCTGCCCGGCACCGGCTCCGGCGACGAGGGCCGCTTGAACGGCTCGGACCCGGGCAACTCGATGTTTGTGCTCTCGACGTACGTCCGCCTGCTGGACATGTACCAGCGCGTCTTCAAACTCGTGCGCATCGAGCTCTCACAGGCCGACGCCCGCGCGGCCTTCCAGTTCTGCAAGCTGCCCGACGTGACGGTCGGTTCCTTCGCCATCGAGTCGACGCCCTCGCTGCAGATGTCGCTGACCATCCAGCTCGCTGAGGAGTTCCTCGTGCGCCTGCGCAACGCCACCGCCGCACTCGACCCGACCCTCCGCAACGGCGAGGAGAAGGTGGCCGGCGGCGGCGGCGGCGGCGGCGGTGACGGGGCCAACAGCAGCTCCATGATTTCGGACGTGGTGGACGTGTCGTACTGCGCGGTGCGGACCAAGGAGGAGAGTCTGGGGCGGCACCTGGCGGAGCTGCGGGACGAGATTGAGGCGTTTCTGGATTGTTGAATGCTAGGACTGTAGTCGCATGTAAGCATGCTAGGGTTTGGAAAGGGAGTTAAGATATAATACCTGCTGCGTCTAGTACATTGCTCTTCTCTTTATTGATAATGGATAGAGATTTGAGGTACGAATGGGAGGCAGAGATGTACTCGGCAGCCGCCTGTCGTTGACCTAAGACCTTGTTTCTAGCATCGATGTCTCAAAACACCGTGTAAGCAGGAAGTTTGCAGATACCACCGAGCTGCACGCGGTTAGCACTGTACTCGACAGCTCGTATGAACTACCAAGCACAACGTGCATCAACGAGGGCTTTCGATGTTTATGCTCAGGCGGATATCCCGGGCTTGGCTGTTGACTGCCGGACAAAAGCAGGAGGCTGAGGATACGCCTGCCTCTGGCTCTGACGAAGCTATACATGATAATACTTGACGTATAAAGAAGCAGTTCTAAAGGCGATGCCTGGAAAGTATCAGCGCTACAGAGTGTCAACACTTGTCGCGACTGGGATTACGAGTACACGGATAAGAGCTTCTGAGGCGGCGCGCTTCAAGTGGACCGAAGAGTGCAGAGAGCCCTTCGGCATATCTGCCCCGGCAGGACCACAGCAGCCTCTGTCCGACGGCGCAATGCCCTAACGGGGAGGCGTAGCATGGTTCACCTTCACAGGGCTGTCATACGCGAGCCTTGCTCGGAGACACCAGCGTTGGCCCTGCTCGGACCCAGACTTCATTTCTTCAAAGTGTGCCAGAGTTTCTTCGATGCTGAGGCCGTGACGCTTGGATGGCAGACGCTTCCGCCTATCTTCGTCGCCTTTTCCAAGCTCGGAGTCATCCGCAAAGGCTTTTCCATCCTTGATTAGCTGAATGGCGTATTCGTACATGACCTGGAAATAGTCGCTAGAGAAGCTTGGTTCCTCGCAAACTATCCCCATGAGCTTCAAATCATAAATGATGGCATCCTGAAACTCCATGGATTCGTTGGTTGGGTTCGTGTCATCAAACCGACAGATCAAGGTCCCTCCAGGCTTCTGATGCGCAAAGTAGTCGTTGAGCAGCGCTGCTTTAGCATGACCAATGTGCAGGTAGCCGGAGGGTTCAGGGGGAAACCTCGTAACCATTGGTTGGTCCATTCGAGGAAGGTCAATCTCGTAGCTGGCACCTTTGTAGCTAGCACCTTTCGCTGAGGTGTCGGTCCCTTCCTTCGTTTCGTCCGAGGCGGGGCTCGCGATGGCGGCGATGGCATCAGACATCCATGCAGCTGAGTATTCGACATACTCATACCACCTGAGTACATTCTTGTAACTCTTCTTCGCCACAGACAAGGCAACATGGTTGCTGCGAAGGGTGGCCCATACCAGGCAGCTCCTTCTTCATCCGTCTCCTGGAGTAGGCCCGCGGACACACCGGCCGCGCGTCTCGATCAAATCAGCATCGGCGAGACCAAGTCAAGCAAAGGGTCTTTCGTGAAGGGCATGACCAGTCGGGACATGCCTCGGCTGTTGCAGGCGAAGACGAGGGCATCGATCTTGTGGCACGTCATTTACCGGCCTCGGACGAGACTGATTAAGGCCACATGCACAGTTCATGGTTTCGAAGATGAGTGACGACGAGGCGGACAGTTGTGATGTCCGGTGCACAAATTTTACTAGTCTAATCTGCAGGATAGAGTTGGCAGGCTGCTAAATTTAAAGCGATTAGCTAGATGACGATATTGCACACTGTTCCCGCTGAAGCAGCTGCTACGCCCCCCTCAAACCTTTCAGAGCTTGTTCGAGGTGATCCACCCACCGCACGAATTGTGAACCGGACGGGACACGTTCTTCTTAAGAAGTCTGTGTGAGCATTTTGACCGTTGATAAACCCATCATTAGATTGGGAAGCCAAATCGGAATTTGCAACATATCGCTATTGACCAAAGGCTAAATTTCGCTGCTTTGCGACAGCAAATGCCATGACACGACCACATATGGTAATATCAAGCCTTGGCATAGTTTGCACCAACTTGAGCGCCATGTGCATCATACAGAGTTGGCCAATATTTCCACGTCGTGAATCCACCACTCGAAGTCGGATACAAGCGACGCATGCCTTCCCGGCGAGGTACCACCCTTCAATTCCACTAGGCCAGCGTCCCATATATCCGGCAGTTCCAGGCTCTTCCACGAGAGTTCCTTTCCTGTCTAACAAGGGTGCGAATGATATCTCGGTGGGTGATGCCGTCATTGAGCCACGAATTGAGTTGCCACCCGCGTATCACAGGCTTCCCGTAGCCGTAGTCCACCGTCAAGAGTGAGGGATCAACCAGTCTTCCAGCAGGTGATGCCCGAACGCGTGGCAGTCGCGCCACATGTCCCGAGTAGTGAAAGTAAAACAAATCGCCCGAACTCGCCTGACTGTATACATCTTGGAATTGAGTTCATCAAGCAGCAAATCCCGCCCTCGACCCATAAACGCTCGCCTGACATGTCGGCTCAAGTGATGCAGCCTCATGACGGCTCCTGTCTACATTTCAAATGAGGTAGGTGTATGCATGCATTGGACTTGACATTGTGCTCGCCAGAGTCATCAGCTTGCCGAAGCTGACTCCTGTGAACTCGTGCCCGTCATGAGATTCGTAGCGAGTATCGTGAGTATCGTTGCAATCGCGCCGACTAGAATGGTGAGAACTTTTCGTAGGCATTGCTGAATCATGGATAGCAGATACGCCGGTCGCTGAGATGAGCTGATTATTTCATATTGCGCGTAAATCATCATCGACCCATCCCAAGGCGCTAATAGCGTCGAGACCGCTCGTACAATAGCCAAGAGGTACCCCTTTCGTGCTATAGTTTTAATTTTACTCTTTTCCTTTAGCTATTAGCACTATAAATGGGACTACGCGAATACACGGACAATATGAGCATTGAATTATATGAATACGTACCGCTTGTTGATTCCTAGACTAAGATATCGATGCTCTGTAGTTCAAACTGATTTCCCCCTTGCACGGAGTACCGCAAACACCTCCAGGACTTAGCAGCTGCATCCACAAGACTCGCAGTCCGCTCCTGTACCGCAAGCCTGATCCGGGTTCGCAACCGGGTCACAATCAGCATCAGTGGTGCAGTTAGCCCAGGCTCCGACACCACCATTTAAAGCCGTCCAGCACCACTCGCCGGATTCAGGGGTGCTGCATTGTTTGAAGCACCAGCCACCACTGCTGCACCCGAACAGTCCGCCGAAGTAGCAGGTGCGTTTGTTGAGATTGTTTGGTGAATTGCTAGAGGGGTGCTCTAAACACTGGCGGATCTTGGTAGGGTCGACGTTAGGAGCGAGAGTCGATTTGTCAACGGTCATGACGCCGAGTTTGCCGCATTGTGGTTCGGACACGACACCCACAACGTTGAGGGCAACGAAAGCGATGGCTGGGATGAGGTGCATCTTAGTGAGCTGGATAGCGCTTGGCTTGATTATTTAAAGCAGAAGATAGCTGGTGAAAGTTAGGATGATGATGTGTTGATCGGTGACCTGCTGATGCTTCGGAACTGTCTTCCTGGATGCGAATCTTGGTCCCCTTTTATACTTTTATGCTCCTACCCAAACCCCTTTATAGCATCCGCGGAGTCGTATCGGCAACAACGGCGCTCACGTCACTCTGATCCATTCCATTCTTCACTCTCGGTGGCATGAGGCTGGTTGCGTCGGCGGGAAGAGACAAGATGGGGAACTGGCTTGGCGCATTGCGATAAGTCATTTCGAGGTTGTCCGTAGTCACCAGTTACGAAGTTCAAGCCGGAGTATGTCCTCTTTCCAACGTAGTTTGGTAGTTTATCAGTTGAGTTTTGGTTGGTGGCTGACCGTTTGTCTTGCGCTTCTGGAGATGTGATACAAAATGAGACGTGTACGATGTGTGTCTCTATAACTCAGTGACACATTAGCCAACGCATACGCAGACAACTCGATCAGGGCTGGTGCGGAGTACAACTCATGGCGCTTTTGTAAGCGTCTAGACAAACCTGCTGGAATTCACTTCCCCGTCGGCTGACCAAGAACTTTATCCTCAGCTCTATCGCGAACGATTGGCCGGAAGTAGATCCGGCGCAAGGACAGCGCCTGGTCGACGCATGGCGGGCCGAATAGATAAAAAGAAAGGTTATATAGATTTTCAGAAGAAAAACTTGATTATTACTTGTTACCAAGATACCTGGAGCTATTCAAGCGATGCGCAAGTCGTTGCGATGTTATACGACGCAGATCGTGGGATCGACATCACACGCGAGTAGTCATTCGGTACGGACCGAACCCCTGCAGCATTCTTGCTGAAGAATGCGGAGAGCGTTGCGATGTTCTCCCTTCAAGGACAATGACGGTAATTGGCCCAGAAAAACCGGTCGGTGTCCCCGTTGGCCTCGATGCTCCGAGCGGACAACGAAAGGGGCAATGAAAGCTCGGCTGGCCCCCGTCGGCTTACGCAGATGGTCGGACCTTTTGACAGCCTTGTCTAAGCCAAGGGTTGAGGAAATGACAGATCATCTTGCGAGACTTGAAGGGAATCAAGTAGAGACTGGGAGTGAGAAAAGGCGAGGAGAGAAAGGCAACGATGGGAAGCGCAGGGCAAGCCGGGGAGAAGCAAAACTACATACGGAGAACAAAAAGCTCACAGATCAACAGTCAAACACATCAGCTTCAGCCTATGAAACGAGTTGTGAAGCCAAGACCCTTTCCCCTATGGAGCATATATTCGGATTCTCGTTTCGATGACGCGGCCAAAGTTCATAGAGAAAGGCGCAGAGTGCAGCGAGAAGTGAAATACAGCAGTCACAAGTTGTCGTCGTAGAAGCAACATGAAACCAGTCGCCGACGGTCCGCATTCTCGACAACGGAATATCGGACACCTACGGACCAATGCTACCACATGCCAAAATCCGGCGTACGCAGATCTGCCTGCACATCCGTGGGCTTGTGTACCACCACCCAGGCCGGAAGCTGCTAGAGACATGGAGACATCGTGCCGAAGTCTGCAAACGTCCCGCGCGTTCGACACCGCTCCTCAAGCACCTCCCTCGCACCAAACCTGCCGCCCCGAACTCCTCGCCTGGGCCAATCGAACGCCGCAAAGCGTGCCGACGCCGTGTTGGTTACGCCTCAGATGCAACCTGCAACAGATGGGCCATGCAGCGCTCATCATAAATCAATCAAATCAACTTTGGCCCCAAAGTTGATTTGATTGACAGGTTTCCGGTCCAAATTGATTGATTTGATTTGATTGACTCCTCCCAATCAACTGTATGGGCGACCTGTACACCTGGTATACGAGGGTCTTTCGCCGTCCCCTACGACTTAATTCCCTCCCCAACTCCCCAGCTTCACCCCACCATGTCGGACCCAATTCTTCAGACAATGAACTCGCTCCAGCGTATCAGCCCCCATGGCGAGCCTTTGTGATGTTAGCGTCAACTTGGCCAGGCTGAACTGCCTCTCGCAGTCAGTTGCCATCGCCGGAATGGCAAAGACGTCCAAGGCAAAGCTGCTTAATGCCGGGAAAGTATGCTTATGGTCTCTCCACCACTGGATCGGCTCTTGTGTGTCTTGTGGCTCAAGGCGGAGGTACTTGTCCAACTCGCTGACACTGCCGCTCGTTGCAAATGCCTTTTTCGTTCTGCTGTTAATCCACTGCGTATAGTGATCGTCCTTCTTGCCCGTTCCCATTGAGGCAGGCTTCGACTGTTCCTTGTCATTCTGCTGGTTCGTCTGATACCACCGCGCAAAGTAGTCCTTCATGCCCGCCTTTGCATCACGAACCCAGGCTAATTGTTCCTCAGTCACCCAAGTAGCCTCCAACCAGCTGATGCCAAATCTCGGATGAAGAATAACTGCTGCCGCAAACAAGGGAGACTCTCCGAGCTTATTGTAATACTCGTCCAGCTTCTTCCAGCCGTTGTTGATAGATGCCCGGATATACGCTCGATGATCTGCGGGTAACGAGCTCTTCTGGGAGATCTCATGCGACGGTGACTTATCAAGCGAGTCATGTTCGGTCCGGGAATGCTCTGGCAAGGCAGCTACCGTAAATCTTGACGTTTGACTTCGCTGTTGAACCATATATATCTCGTCATCAAAGCGAGCAGGGCGGCGACGGGCACGGGTCGGCCGGCTTTCGAATTCCCTCAGACCAATCGGCTCAAGATCGTCTAGATTCGTCTCCCTTATTGTCTTGGTTGTTACCTCGTTGTAAAAGCCTTTCCAGTCCTCGAAATGTTCGAGCAGGTATTCCATTCCAACCAGGACTTCCCACAGCCGCCCATGGCTGTCGCCTTTACCCCAACCTTGCGTCCGCATCGTCTGAAAGTATAGAGGCTTAAGGATCTCGTTGACCTCGCCAAGAACGCGCCAATCCTCGTTGGATAAGATATCATCAGCAGGGATTCGTTTTGCCTCGTCTTGCTCGCCCTCGAGCGCAAAGATGAAAGCCCTAATGTCAGTCTGCTTCCGCAGAGCCCTCTCAATCATCATATAAGTAGAGTTCCACCGCGTCTCATTATCCAGCACGACCTCAAGCTCGGCGGTTGATTCCTCGGAAAGACGGTACCCCTCGTACTCCTGCTCGTGAGCGATGCGCTTGAAATATTCGCTGCGTTGAGGTGACGATCTGATGAATTTGACGATATTGTGGAGCTTTCCAATTGGGCCCTTTGAACGCCAATGACGAAGGTCTTGCTCCGCAAGACCTCTCATGCCGTTGATGTCTGACTCTAGCTCGAAAGAGTCGGCATCTTTGCCGAAAAGAAACGCGCGCGCAACAAGATTGAGAATATGGCCATAGCAGCGCATCCGATGGGCCTTTATATCAGCCGCTTTGATCGACGGGTCAAGCTGCCTGAAGAAATAGGACAAACAGGTGTCGTTCGCCTTCAGATTGTCAGACATGACCGTTCCAACCCGCCCACCAATCTCCCACTGTTGGACAATGCCGAACAAAGTATGCGCAAGGTTCTCGCCATTGTGAGTACCAAATTGACGGCGTAGGGCCAGCAACCTGGATTGTTGGTACCCGACTTTGTCGATGAAGTGCGCAAACACAGCCATTATCGAAAGGCGGTTTGGCGATGTCCAGAGATCGAAGCTGATGTGTATTTTCGTGAGCGCAGTACCCAGCTCCGCTCTGATAACATCGATTTTGGACTCGAAGATCCTCTGAAGCTCTCTGGTTATAGAACTGCTACTCCAGGGGATCTGGAGCGCTAATTCATGGTCGAATCGGTAGAAAAGCTCCTTCAGAAACTTGTGCTCAAAAATTGTAAATGGCACATCGCTGTCAATGACGAACCCAACACTGAGTTCTTGTATAGCTTTGACCTTTGCTTTTGGTATCATGCTCTGGTCAAGCCGCGGTCGTTTGGGAGGTGCACAGGAATGGGTATCGATCGCGCTATCGTCGTCGCTGGGGCTTGACTGGCTCGTCGGGGTGATCCGGTGAAATCTAGGCGAGTCAGTAGATGGATTTGTTGGTCCAGGGGCGGATACGTACTTGCGAAGATGATCTGCTGCTGAAGATGTGGCTTGTACTGAGAAGAATTCCGGCCGGCCCTTCGTATCGCAACGACTGCAGCACCAGACATTACCGATTGGCTGATCCTGGTTATTCAATTCGATGAAAAACATGCCATGTGACCTAATCCAGCTCTTTCTACCCTTTGCACCCTTCCGGGCTAGCGAAGCTTCTTGGACAAAGCGGCGGTTCTTCCAGACGATCTTGGGTAGATCCTCAATAGTAGGGTTAACGGGCAGATCTTGGACAGCAGCCTCCTCGAGTTGCTTGGCCACGGTCGTTGGTTGTGATAGTCGCGAGAACGCAGAAGGAAAGAGTGAAGTGGGGCATGGTGTTGAAACCTCTGGCGAAAGACTCGACGGAGTAGACGGTGTTTGTAAGTGCGACATCTCGTCGTTGATGTTATGTCGTGACGGCGAAGTTGACGCGTCGCGCAGGGTGGCGAAGGCGCGTAACCGCGTCATCCTAGCTAGCCCCGGGTTGGCCCGGCCGGCGATAGTAGGTACCTAATCTTACTGCTATATTATGTGGTTGAGTAAGTAGCATCCATCTGTGATTACGTTCTGTAGGGTAGGGACCAGGCAGGACAGGTCATTCATTGATGGCACTTCGGGTAACTACAGCATAGTATATATCAACTTAACCAAATCATGTCAACTTTCAAATCACTGGAATTGATTTGATTGAACGTAAGACTGGGCTGATTTGATTGATTTGATTGGGATGATTGATTGATTGAGTTGATCTGTGATGAGCGCTGGGGCCATGACTGGTGGTGGTCGGGATTGGCACTGCACTTGACGCAACACAATCCGGACGTACTTCTCGTCCGATGTACCGTCGCAGAACAAGCCAACTTGTTGCCAAAGGGCCATCGTCTGCGTCTCCGAAGCCAGCCTAACACTCCACATGTTTGCCCGGTTGCATAGCCTCGACGCCCGATCCACTCGTCGTGCTCGATGTCCGAGGGCAGGAGCCCACAGCAGACCACATGCGGGTATGTAGCAAATATGCGGCTGATGGGTGATACCCCGCTTTTGAGGGTAGGTATGTTGATGTACCGGTACCGTTTAACCCACTGAGACTCTTCCAGCGACTGACCTTGAGTACATCTCAATTCCCCAGTTTTGCTAAAGAGCATGTTGGACCCTAATGCCTACATAGTCGGCTGGATCTGCGTTATCACGACCGAGCATATTGCCGCCAAAGCTTTCTTCGACGAAAAGCAGGAAGGGCCCGGCCACCTCTCCCCGAAATACAATAGCGATTACACACTCGGTAGTCATAAACGCACCGACAACCGGCTTGGCTGCCCCACCAAGGGAGACTGCAGCCTATCCCGGGGCAGAGGAAGGGGGCGGACGGGGGGGGAATTCACCATCTGCCGGCATGATCGTTGTGATTCTGCCGTTTTCTCCGATCCTGCGGTGGGCAAAGAGGCGTGACTGGGGGTTGTGCGGGATATGACGCTGCAACTGCGGCGCCACCTCCACAAAGTATTGGACAACGCTACCTCCTCCAACACCCGATTAGCGACTACGAAACACCACCACCACCTTACAGTTGACTCTGTACAGCCCTTCTGCCAGGTTTTAGGTCTCCTCGACCATGCCCTGCTCAGCATCATCAAGCGCAGTCGATAGCAGCAATTGTTCTGACATAGATGAGTCTGCCGAGCTCATCCATCATGCCGTCGCTGTCACTCCTCATCCGATCTCCCAATCCCGGCCGCCATTCCCAACGATGCTTGCCCAACACTCACTGCCTTCTCGACGCGAAAACAGTGCAATCGCATCGTCCACAGTTACTGCCAACCCCCGTCCTCCCAGAACCGACAAGCCACGCCCTCACGTCTGTGCGATCTGCCAGAGAAGCTTCGTTCGACTGGAACATCTGAAACGCCACGGGTGTTGCCACACCAAGGAAAAGCCATTCGAATGCCCCCAGTGTTCACGATGCTTCTCTCGCCGCGACCTGCTGCTGCGTCACCAGCACAAGCTGCACCAGGTGTCTACGACGTCGCGTCGCTCCATAAACCGCCGCGTGTCGGGTAGTGGCGTCCCCGTCTCACGGAGCACCGCGCGGAAGAACAGCGTTGCCAGCGCAAATGCGACTGAATTCAACACAGGCACTATGCCAACGGGTTCCAGCGCAAGCGCAATCAGCGATGACAATACTATGCAGATGACTGCTGCAGCAACTATCTCTGTCACCCGAGGCATACACTCAACCCACAGCCGCCATCCGGGCGTTGCCAAATTTGACCTGTCGCTGGCCATAGGCCACGGAGAGATGCAATATGCCAAGTCGGACACAGGATATGTTGGCAACGGCGCCTCCGACAATGGCCTGTGTGCAACATCACTTGACGCTTCTTTCACCCCGAACTTAGGTCTCCCGGACTTCTCGCTCGTGCCGGGCTCGTGCATCGACCCCAACGCCGTCTATTACCCTGACTTAGCTCAATCCATGGCATCAGACCAGTCCGCGCCATTAACCTCAACCATGAACTATTTTGCATTGAGTCAGCCCTTCAACGACAATCTTGACTGGCTGTTTGCTCTGACCATTGACAAACGTTCTAGTTATTCCTTGCAAATTCGCCAACTTGCCCTTGGCCGCCATTTGGGTCAATTGGACAACGTCCCATGAAGCATCTTCCTACACTTGCAGCCCTTGAGCAAGTTGTTGCAGCGTCATGTCCATCCTCATCACCTTTATCGGGAGACAGCGACGACACGGAGAGAGAGGGATTTGTGATTGTGTATTTCAAGAAGCAAAGCCAGAACAGTACCGCGAGATTGTACAAGAGCCCACGCGACCACCCCCTGGCCGGCGATGACAAGTGGGGTCTACGTAAGGCGCCTTGATTTGATGGAGCTAAGCCCCAGTGTGAAGAAGCTGGAACGGACAAGTTGCATGATATCATATCAAGGGGTCCTGCAAAGGTATAAAAACCCGCAAAAGGTAATATCCCGGCCAAGTTGCTCCAACAAGGCCAAGCGACGTACCCCTTAGAGCCGGCGGACCTGAAAATGCAGGCGACGGCGGTTCGGACGACACTGACTGCATCAAAGATGCGCTCAGGAATTATGGCTCTAACAGTGTTATATGCTTTACTGTACATGATCGGCGACACCATTGCCATCCACTAAGGTGTGAAGATTGTGAGTGACACTGAGCTTACGCCCTGCAGCTTACCTCAAGCTCACGCAGGGCCACATGACGGCGCTCGCCACGGCGCTGGACCTACAACTCGCGAGCCGGAATTGCCATATCGGAGGAGATAAGATTTAGTGTTTGGTTGAAGGTCTAGTCCGTAGGAAGCGTGGTGCGGGAAGGTGACGTGCTTGAAGCACTCTGTTGAGTCTATTCTCTTGTTTAGGCCCGGTTGCTAAATTGCTTCGAGAACCGTCAAAATTGGACGGCGAAGAATCAAGTCCAGGCGGCAAACGAAGAGAATACTTTCATAAAATCCGGCTGATGAGTTAATGTCCGAGGATGAGGCAAACTTTCTCAGCCGGGAAACACAGGCTGCACGACGGGCTGAGGCGGCGGACGAGGATTTCAAGAGCTAGCAGTAAAGCGAAGGTGAGTGAGCTCCTCTCGAGAGCAACGGTGACTGCACATACATCCTGGTGTTGAGTTTGAGGCTGGCAGGGTATTGGTGGGTATTAATGACACAGGAGATTTACCAGCTACAGCAGGGACAGTCCATATCATGATACTGTACCTGATTATATTTCATGCATCAATAGAAATGCCAGCATGTCTAAAATGACCCTTCGCGTTTTCCTGCCGCCTCCCCACGACGCGAACAGCCTCCCTCAGGGAGGATGCAAAATCATCCTTGATCAAATCCTCAAATTTGTCCCAGACCTCCTAAATGTACCTCTTGAGCTCGCCGAAGAGCCATTTTTGCCTTTGTTTGGTGGTATTGCTCCCTTAGTACCTCCCCGCTACAGGTGCATCCCGCAAAGCCACACAAGCCACAGGCCTACCCCGCCATTCTTAAAAAAGTTAAGTAAAATCCAGGGACACCTAATTCGCCTTCCACTGCATTACCAGGCAAACACACTCGACAGCTGTACGACAGTTTGTCATGGAAAGAAGCGAGCGTCCTGGCACAGCTCAGGACGGGCATGGCGAGGTTGAACGGCTGCCTCTGCAACGTAAACGCAGTAGAGATCCAGCAGTGCGCATGCGGACAAGCGAGAGAGACGGTCGACCACTTCCTGTTCCGGTGCAGGGAATGGACAGCACACCGGGCCGAGATGATACAATGCACCGAGACACAGAGAGGAAACTTATCGTTCTACCTGGGTGGAAAAGCACCATCCGACGATGCAAAATGGACGCCCAACATGAATGCAGTCAATGCAACAATACGATTTGCGATAGCGACAGGCCGACTCGACAACACACTGCATTGACAAAAGGTCGCACGACCTTACCCACCCTTCTTTACTAACCCACCCCACATGAAACACCTCGTGCCATGAACAGCAGGCACCGCTTCAGCCGCCGTAGATAGGACGCTGAACACTTGGAGAATAGCCTTCAAGCCAGCTTGCTAATAAATCAACACCCCACGAGATCCCACGGAGAGATGGAAAACGATGAGACAAGGCTAGTAGTGGACACTGCATGGGCTGTTAGGAGATCATGACAAAGCTTGGGAAATGTAATGTAGATCATCAATAGTTGCCCTTTCGGCTTAGCCGCCGGGCGTAATCAATTGTGTGTGTGTGTAGTAAGCATTTAGAGTCAAGACACATTGTCGAGTTCAACTTCGGCTTTGAGGTCGGGTTTGAGGCCAACGACTACTCTCCCAGGCTTGTTTAACAACCATGCATCCACAAGTAGACATGCAAGGTTATCGGACAGCTTCTTGAACCACTGTCTCAAAATGCAAAGGGGCTTGGGGTCCTCCAATTCAGGGGCACATGCCAGTTCAGGACATGCCAGTTTAGGACATATCATCTTAGGAAATCCCTGTTTTGGAGATTGAAGATGCGGAATGAGTGTTAGTCAACTTCCCACTCAGTACAATACCGTGACCGTCTCTGCGCCTCGTGGGCAGCCACCCGACGTCCAAAAGACGCCATGCCTTAATGTATTTCGTCCAATTTTTTATTTCGCATCGCTCACGTATCGTCTGCTTCTTGCTTCGTTGTTTATTAGTCCAGATGGCGTATAGTAGCCAACTGGTTCTGCCGTCATCGAGCTTCGAATCGCACCAAGAAGTGAACAATTTGACAAAAGATTTCTCATGTATGATTGTACACTAACTAACCGGAGAAAATCACTCATCTACAGTGGAGAGCCTGTCTATTGTCGCAGTTTTGGCTTATTCGCTCTGAGTTTTCCCCGGTCCAGCCTCTTCTTCGCTCCTGCCCGAATTTTCGCCTTCCGCTTGTGCCATTCCTGGACCAACTGCGATGCATTCTGGGCATCATCCTCAGAGACGAGGCTCGGCTTCCACTCAATCATGTAGTGTACCTTTCCGTGAATGGTCTCCTCTCCAATGATACGGCGAGCCTCCCACTCGCCAGAATATGCCTCGGCATCGCCGCTAGTTGGGGCTCTGACGTATGACTCGCAGTCCTCAAAGTCCCCAGGCGACGCAACCTCAATACAGCCCTCAAGCTCTTCTTCTTCTGAAACAAATGAGTGGATCATCTTATCGATATTGTAATCGAGTGCGCCCTCATCTGTGTCGCCTTCATTCGCATCGTGGTATCGCTGAGAATGATGTCGGCTTGTCGACTCGAGGTCCAAGGCCGTGGTGGTATGACTCTCTCTTCCGCCATAGGCTTGCTCTGGAACTCTGTTGACGTCCAATTGTTCTTGATTGAGCGGACTAGCATTATTCATGTCCGATATAGTGTCTGCAACATGCTGTGTTGGTGATGCTACCGGCAGCCGCGATTGGCTGTCTACCCTCTCTTGAAGGCATATTAGCTTCCTCGAACGCCCAAAAGGAGACTATTGCGATACCTTCTGAATTTATCGCCGATGGAGCACTGTTGCCTTCTAATGGCCAGACCGGAATGGGCTCCATGACTTCGCCCAGCTGTCCGTTGAGTGAGGTGGCAACCGAGTCGACGACGGCGTTTCCATCGTGTCCCGTTATGTTGGTGGAAGTGTCGGGAGCAAAGTTTGCAATTGGAGACAATATGACAGCAACAGCTTCATCTGCTTCTGCTTGACAACCTGCTTGTGTCGTCGAAAAATCACCTTTGGGTGCTTCCCCAAGCCACTGGAGGAAGCCAGGGGTAGCGCCTTTGGCACCTGTAGAACGTCAGTTATCGCAAGCTGTTGTTTTAGAGGTTAGGGAGCAATACGCTCGGTGGTATGGTCGATGACTCCATAGAGTTGGGCTGCAACACCCTGAGCGATCCAAGCACTATCCCTTGAAGTGCATTGCTGGTTAGTCTCCCACACAGGTTGCTCAACGTCTGCGCCATCGTTCGCTTTCGGAGCGCTGTTGATGGTATGCTTAACCGAGAAGACGGTGAAACTTCCCTCTCGTGCAGACTCCATGAGCTGTCGATTTTGTACTTTCGTAACTTTTGCCTTTGCATCTTTCTTTTTGGCTGCTTGGTATGCATGGTCATTGAATGGTTCTTGGAACTTGATATCCATGGTTGTGGTGATTTAGGTGGAAATGTCACTTGGGAAATGTTATGCTGAGAAAATATTCCCTTGTAGGAGGATGAGACTACTATTTAACGTCCCGCAGATTGGTACGTCGTCATACCTTGGCTTGGCAGCATAATAACAGATCAATCACTCCCAGGCGTTCACAGTCGAACGCCCGGCTGCGAAAACGACCAGGGTAACTTGGTGTACCACATCGCTCCACGTGTAATCGTAACGTGACATTCCACGAGATTTCAGTCGTGTTGACGGACAAAACCAAGGTTACCTATTTGCAGATATGGCATGACTTGTAGCTATCTAGTGACCCAGCAAGCCATCCAGCCCATCAGACGAATCGTGCAGGTCCAGTGGAAGGTGGGCGTGCGTGTAGGCTCTCCACGTCGCTTGAGTAGCCAGACGCCCGCCCGCGCTGAACACCTAACATGCTGTGAACTAAGTAAATGACACACAGGGTGCGTCACGACGCATGAAATTGGCCCTTGCTCCGGCTCGGCTCCAACTCATCAGCTGTCGAGACCTGGCAAACACCGGCCTGAAGCCAGTTTTGAGTTATGATTGGAAGCCGCAGATTGCGGAGAGGGCGACATCAGCTGGCGAGTGGCCTGTTGCTCGATAGATGAGATGGATGAGCATGGTGGGGAAAGACAAACGAATTCTGCCGGCAGAATTCATACGGCAAAAGAAGGTGGGAACGTCGTGGCAGAAAACTACGGAGCCATTGGTTCGTTGATCGTAGGGCAGAATACAGTGTCTGTTCCTACTGTGCATCGCTAATGTTCAGCGGGTACGGTACGGTTCTGCTGGCAGAAAAATGCCGTTCACGTGCACTTCGCGCCAGGCACCAACGCGCGGGGCGTGGTGGGGACAATGCACCCTCCTGTTCGTGGGGCGATGCCGCACCTTCCCGAGTCGGTTCCACATGGAAGAAAATAACTATAGTTATATAATAGTTAGCATATTAAAGATAGGAATAAATAGTATTTTACCTCGCTATATAATATTAGAAAAAGATATACGGGAAGTTATTATAGAACTATATATTGCCCCCGAAGTTCTAGATTACGAGGCTACTCTCTTCCTCTTTGTCCTCCTCTATATTGCTATTCGGCCCCTGCTAGTATTCTCGACGTTCTTCTTATCCTTTATCGCATGCTCGTCTATATACGCGGTTAACCCGTAATACCGTCTATGAGATTAATCGTAGTCGCGGTTCTATCTATAATCTAACTTACTAACCCTATCGCCCTAGAGAAGAAATAAATAGACGCGGATATGCTATTGGAGGAGATACTCGAATTTCTAAGTACGAAAGAATATAGTTTTAGACTATGAAACTCCGGCAGGCTCTCTTTAACGTATAGGTCAATACTAAATAGGCCTGCTTATTAATACGCGTATGCTCTCCCTATAGAAGGCCCTCTAGGAGCAGGCTTCCTTTTCGGTATCTACTTTACCTTAGCCTCTAGATTAAGTTATTGCTATCTTTATTATACTATAATAACGTAGAATAAACTAAGTATAGTAAGATAGACGAGTAGTAGAGAAAAGTAGCTATAATACGGCGAGTAGAGGAGAGTAATATCGGTAGGAGGCCCGACGTAGCCTTTATCGAGCTAGAGCTCCTAAACTATATATTATAGTATCTTATAATATATAGCGCTCGCTAGAATAATTATAATAGGAGCGCTAGGTCGCGAGAGATAACTAATACGTTAACTCCTAAGCCTAATTAAATTCCTAATAGTCCTTATCCTAAATATAAGCGCGTTATTAGGTATAAGACGCTCTATAAATATCTATCGAATAGCCCTATTCTTATATATCCTAATACTAGCCTATGGTAACTATATATTAAGAGATGCCGTTATCTTAATAGGGATATAGGGACGAGCGGGTGGATAATAAGGCTAGATCCTAGCTACTTTACGTCCTTTAATCCTCCTTTTAACTAGCTAACGTCTGCAAGATATATACCTATTATAAGGTTCAGGGGCATTAATACTAGGAAGCTAGGCTACGATAAGGAGCTAGGCTATGAGGTTAGGTGTAATAGAATAATACCTAGGTTACGTAAATAGTCGTAGTAACTTAAGCGCGAGTCGGTAGCGAACTATTACCCCGGCAAGCTTAAGTTTTACATACTTAATAGAATATGCTCGTGCTCCTGCCTAACGATCCTACCTCCTTATAGGTGATTAATCTATTATACGATTAAATACTTATTCGAGTTAGCGTTATACCTATACTTCGATTAGAGGAGAGGAGAAGTAGTAGGTAAGGGGACGTAGCGAGACTAACGAACCGCTAGTAAGGGTTATAATATTATTCCTATACCTATAGCTAGAGAATAGTAAGACGTAACGACGCGGGAGATATATAATTGCCTAGTTATAACTAGTCTACTAGCACTCTAACTATCTTATAATATACTAGCTAAGTTATAAGAGTATATAGTAGGCTCTAAGTAATTAGGCTCCGAGTAAGCTATAAGTTAATAAAAGGGGGGAATACCCGGGGCTACTTATAAGTTTAATAACCTTACTCGCGATACCTATTATATCCTCCTTCTAACTCTTACGCTCCCTTCCCTTACCGTCCTTCGCTCCTCCCGTTCCTCTATTATCCTCTAGCGACTCCGTTTGCTCTATAATATATATAGGCGCTATCTAAGCTATACCTTAGCGGGACCTAAGAGTTAAGGAAGATAGTTATTTTAGTAGCACCCTCGCCTAGAATTACTATATTTTGCTAGAGGTAAGCTCGTGCCTCCTCTTCTATAAATACCTATCTTTAAAGTAATGCTCGTATACTTACCTATCTTATTATAGAACTAGCACGAAGAAGCTAGCTAACGACTTGCTAGTAAACTTCCGCTAGTAATTCCTAGAGGTTTCGGCTATTACTACTAATGCCCCTCTACCGATATCCCTTACTATAGCGAATTATCTTACTATTAACGCCCTAACTTCGGAAGATAGGTATATTATATCGTTATCCCCTTTTAAATTAAAAGAGTAGTATATATAAGTCTAAGGTAGGCTTATGCTAATTAAAGATATAACGCCTTTAGTTACTATACCAATAATAAGTTCTTTCGGGACTAAGACCTAACCCCGCGTATATCCTATAAACTCTAGCGATTTACGCTATCGCTACTTAACCTAAACTCCTATGCCTTTAACTCCTTTATAAATACGCCTCCTAGGTATTATACCCCTATACTAGGAGGGTCTAGTACTCTATTCTATTCCTAGGCTAGCGACTTGCATACTACTACTATAGCTATAGGGCACTATCTAGGAATACCTCTATCGATGCCGAATTCTAGCGATACTATCTATCCTAACGCTACCGCTATAGATATAGCGGGCTTTTAAACCCTCTAGCCTTACTAATTTAATCTATTTATTAAGGCATAACCCTATTAGCTAGAGATTGCCCCTTCTACGTTCTTCTATTAAGATATAAGCTATAAGGCTATAGAGCTAGAGTTATCTACTTTACTATGCTCTATATATTTAAACTATGGGAAACGAAAGGTTAGATATAAAGGTAGCCCGCTATATAATTAATACTCGCGAAGGAAGTAGACTTATAGGCTATATCCCTCTAGACGGCAGATACGCGTATTATTAAGGAGGCGGGATAATATAAACGAGGAGGGGAGGAGAAGCTAGACCCTAGAATCTTTTTTAGCGTCGAGGCAGTAGCTATAGTATTTATCGTTATCTAGCTATATAGATAGGTCCTCGACTAAACGCGTTAGTAGCTCTCTTAAGTATGCTATTGTTAGGCGCTACTTTTATTCCGCAAGGGCTAGGCACGTGCTCCTTGCCTTAATTAAGGACCGTTCGAGAATAATAATAGAGCAAGGGGAGAACTCTATGTAATAGGTTAGCAAATGCCGTAAGGAAAATAGCGAGGATTATAGGAATATATCCGCCTAGGCTAAGGACTCCTATAAGTTAATAGGTAGAGACCGGAGGAGTAAGGTATAATAGAGGAGGCTAAATAGTATCCTTATTTACCCCCGTAAAAAAAGAGGTCTTGATTTTATCGGTTAGCTCGTAGCCCTCTAGGGTCTTAATCTAGTTAGTCTTTATAAGCGTGTACTACTTAGCCTCGCATATCCCGAAATCCTTAAGAACCCGTCTTCGTATATATCTCGCGGTAATATCTTACCGCGCCTTCTCCTCTTTAGAGCCGTATTTTCGAGGTCGTCCGCGTTTCTTAGGTGTCTCTTATATACTTAACGACTATCGTGTATCTTAAGGGTAAGATTCTTAGTAGCGAAGTTTAAGCACCCATACACCCTACTAGCCGGCACCCAAGAATAACCTCCCCGCACTATAGACCGGCAATATAGCGGCTTGGTATTGATGGCTAAAGAGTATTCGTCTAAGCCGCAGAAAAGCAGTAAAATTAGCGAGGATCATCGGTGGATACATAGCTTGAGCTCGAAAGGGATGCACGACAAACTCTCTTCTAGGGAGCTTAACCGTACCGCCATATACTAAAGAAAGCCTCTAAATCTTTCTAATGACTTATCAATCATCGAGATTCAGCTGCGCGTCTGCTCTACGCGCCGGTCGTGTTCCTCAGTAGACAGGTACAGTTGAAAAAGTGGATTAAAACAGGTGCGAGCACGCCATACTTGACTAGAATGTATCACGTTACCTCAAAGTCATAAAACAAGCAATCGAGATGTTTCCCAAGATTATCTTAGCTATAAAGTACACCGGTTTTAATTAACAGCAATTGAATAGAGGCTAGGTCGATGGGTAGGATAGATATCTTGGAAACCAGGAGCGAGAGCATGGAAGCTGCCTCCGCTAGGAGCTTATAGGCACGGTAGGTTAGTGGCCTGCAACTTGAGAATTAGTGTTTGTCTCGAAAAGGCTAGTGAAGAGGATATTACTATAAATCAATCCGAATTAAGCGTCTGCATTCCAAGCGTTAACGTATTGGCGCTACAAGCGTAACCTTCTGGTTATAATATTAGTATTGCTCTATAACCACGTTATTCGGATCTTTGTGTAACCTAGGCGCAGAAACGTGCTTATACTACACGATCTTTATCCTGTTATTCTTATCTTATAAAAATCTCATAAGCGTAGATATAAGATCGGAGTTAGAGATAGATAAGCGCCCGACGCTACTATTAGAAGTTAGCGTAACGTCTATGCGAAAGCCTATTAACAAACGTAGCTAAGCGTTAATTAACTCGAGACGGATATAAGTAGCTGACAAAGTTGATCCGATTTAGTCCTATAACCAGCAACCTTATCCTAGGGAGACTTTAACCTTGATACTACCGGCTTTCCGAGTGTAGTCTCGCTATATCCAGGCGTATAAGGATGCCCGAAATAACGCCTAGCAATGTGAGTTTAAAGAACTCCTGCATGAGCATACGCTATTCAAATTATGTGTCGATGTCTGTGCGGAGGTAACTAAAATTGGTGGCCTCTGTCCGTATCTAGAGGCGGTGAGTTGCACTCTGGCCCTACCTTAAAGCCTTGCCCTTCCCCGCCTAGTATTATTACTTATTATATCTCTACGTTTCCTCGGTTAGATACTCGATATAAGCGGCATGCCTAGAAGGCCCGTCCTATAGCTATATCCTAATAGCCTAGTATCCTACGGGCATTAGTTATAATAGTAGATAACGAGAAATTATCCCTCTAATTAAAGTATAAGTATATATCTTATAGACGTTTAGGGCTAGTTAGAAGAAGGAGGATTAAAGGACGTAATATAGCTAGGATCTAGCCTTACCGTCTACCCGCTCGTCTACGGTCTACCCCCGCGACGCGCTTCGTCCCCACCTCCCTATTAAGATAACGGCAGCTCTTAACGTATGGTTGCCGTAGGCTAGCATTAGGATATATAAGAATAGGGCTATTCGATAAATATTAATAGAGCGTCTTATACCTAACGACGCGCTCGTATTTGGGACAAGGACTATTTAGAACTTAATTAGGCTTAGTTAACGCGTTAGTTTCCTCTCGCGACCTAGCGCTCCTATAATAATTATTTTAGCGAGCGCTATGTATTATAAGATACTGTAATATACGGTTTAGGAGCTCTAGCTCGATAAAGGCCGCGTCGGGCCTCCTACCGATACTACTCTCCTCTACTCGCCGTATTATAGCTACTTTTCTCTACCACTTATCTATCTTGCCGCACTTAGTCGATTCTGCGTCGTATCGCCGGGATATGCTTCCCTAGGCACGGTATAATAGCCCCTTTCAACGGCGTTAAAGTAAGGCGGACTATCTACTACTCGTGTGTTTACAAGGGTCGTGGAATTATCGCAGAGTTACAACTACTAGTCATAGCCGTTATTATTAGCGCGCTATAATACGGAGTTAAGTTAACTCACGAGCGGCGAGAGAGCTCCTCGTAGAAGATAAAGCAAAGCTAGATACTAGTAGAAGCAAGCCAAGGGTGAGCTAGTTAAATATGAGCTAGTTAACCTCTTTTTCGCCCTAGAATAAAATTCAAAACGCGAAGTTGAATAAGAAAGTCTAAGTGGTCGGGGTAATATAACTAAATAGAAGTCCCTAGAAATGTAAGATATTAGTCGCTATTGTATATAATAGTAAGCTACTAGATAGGTGCAAAGTATATAAGCTCTAATGTTAAGCTGAATATTGAGCTAAGACTTTGCTCGTAATCTATATGCTTTCCTTAATTTTAAAATACGCGGACTAATAACGGAATATAGTCGTTAATTATCCTTTAAGCGAGTTACTATCTCCCCTTACGACCCTTATATCTAGCTATATTTAGGTATAATCATACTGCCTAGTAACCGAATACTTAGCTTTTTGCCCTAAGAGGTGCCTCGTTACTTAGAAATTTTATTATAGCGTTTTCCCTCCTAGGAGAAGGTCGTTATTTACTTTTGACTCGAGCAAAATCTTACGCTATGAAAAAGAGATCTCACGCATTACTAGATATGCGAATATATATATTTGCCCCTAAGCCTTCTTAATATCTACCTCTTTATAACGTAGTCGTTTAGTGCCGATAGCTAGCTCTACGCTACTAATCACTGTTCTCTACCAGTTAGTATCGACTTCTAGAGTACTGTTATTATGTCAATATTTACCTTGCATCTATTTTTGAATAGGATTTAGTGGGAAATATATCATAGAGTGACCGTTCTTGGCTAGAGGCTAATCTAGGGTAGTTATATGGGCTTAGCTAGGCCGAGAGGAATGGGCTCTGTGAACGCTGTCTACTAGCCGTAGAGAGGGGTTTTGATAGCCTTTTGGGAGATTGCGGCCTATCTACCTTGTCGAAGTCGTGCTCTAACCTAGAAGCCGAGAGCATATTGTTGGATCCTGTTCTATGGCGGAGGTTATTAGAGGTAAACGAATCCTTATCGTCGAGGTCGAAGTGCGAATTATAGCCTGTATTGTCGCCGCGGGCCGTAGCTGCTAGGGCATCAAGCTCCGAGGTGGTGGTTAGCTAGGTTTGCGACTTTATGAATGAAGCGCGGTCGTTAGCCATGAACCTATAGCGAGCGTCGGGATTCTTGCGGAAAAAGATGACCGTCGTCGATATAATAAGCATAACGAGTAGGATAAGTGAGAATGCGGCATTAAGGACGAAGAGGATAACACTAGCAACACTAGCCACGATTTTAGGGGCGTTAAATATATTTAAGAAAATAAGGAGGAAAATAGCATTAAGAAAATTAATAACGTAGATAGTAATATTAATCGAGTTAGTACTCTTATCTATCCAAGGACGCATAACCGAGGCGGTGATTAGAGTAGTAGCCTTAATAATAACGAAGCCGATAGCTTGGGTAGTACTGCTATTCTAGACTAAAGTAATAAATATAGCCTTGGTAAGGGTATAGCCGAGGATAGGAGTAATAAAGTAATAGGCCGAGGCACGGAACTGGATATAGAGGAAACCCTATTTATTGAGGATCTAGCGATCCGAGAAGAGGATATAAGCCGGACTCTTATGCATGATGATAGAGTAACCGGCAATGCGGATAACCTTAAAAGCGCCCTAGGCGAGGGTAAGAGTAAGGCTAACGAAGAAGAAAACGGCAAGGACGACTAGAGCGGGCGAATCGACCTATGTAAACTCCTAGAGGTAGAGAATACTTATCTAAGGGAGGCTAAGAAGGGCAATGCGAAAAAGAATGCCTTTCAGGACTATTTGCTAGCCGTTGCGGAACTATAGGAATATATCTTTTTTCATCTACTTTTACTTAACGCAGAGCTCGTAGATGCCCTTGAAGGTAATTACGGCGAGGACGGTAAAGACGACTAGGACGTAGAAGGAGGTAAGGCTAGTCAAAAACAAGTTAGTGGTTTTAATCCCAGACTGGAAGGCGATACGCTATATGCCGTATACGATATAGGTGCCGGAGCCCGTTGTAATGTTGCCACGCTTCGTTAACTTGCTCGATGCGCTTATAGCTATCTTAGCCGTCTTAGCTATCCTAGCTAAGTTATGGTTAAATAAACTAAGGCTAGTGATTCTGGCGTAATTTAAGGATCGCTTGGTGACTTAGACTGAAATAGTGGTGAGAGCGTTAAAGATTTGGGACGGACTACCGCCGATAGCGCGCTAGTACCAGGTATAGATATCCTGTAGGAAGCTAGCGCGGATGATGCCTATAGACTACTGTAAATTCAGGACCTAGGCCTGAATAATAGGCGGTAGATGGATGCTTGTAAGACCGATAATAGCCTGGGCCTGAACATAGCCAAAGAGGGTAAGCGAGTTTACGGTAATGTGAGCGGCCGTGTTAGAATGGCCAAGCCCGTTGATAATGGCGGACGATAGAAGAGAGAGACCGGCGATAATAGCGGTAGCCCACTTAACACCTAGTAGGTTAACCGTCTTTCCGTTAGAGACATCCGCCTCGAGGCAAGCTATACTCTCACTAGTAGTAGTTAGATTAACGTAGACTCGAACGCTAGTATCGAGGTCGGGGATGTTATAAGCGATATCGGGAATTTGGCTAGTGGCGTCCTTGTTCACGGCAAGATTAAAATTAAGGGCGGTTTTGCTAGGAGCTATGGGGCAGAGACCACTAAGGTTTATTTCACAGGGGTTAAGAGTCCGGCGTAGGAACTAGTAGCTATAGGCGGAAATGGCAAGGTCGAAGAGCACGTTGCCCTGTATAGTCGATATAAGGGATATTGAAACGCTAGCCGAGTGATTGCTAGGTGTGTAGACGACGTTGAAGAGCGAGGCTATTAAGCCGTTTTCTTGCTAGTAGGTATTGAGCGAGTTAGACATAAGTAGCCTCTCGCCCAAGGTAGGCGAAATCATTACCGCTATCGCGGAGAGGAGTATTAGCGGCGCCTTAAAGATAGACCATATCCTGATAGTGTTTCGATTGCCGGGCTGCCCGGATATCTGAGTTTCGGAAGGATTGTTTGTAATTCCCCTAACCCCCTTTACTTAGGCGCGAGCGTCGTCCTCTTGCGAAGCGCCTCGCTTTAGCCGACGAGATTTGTAAGGAGGATCGGTGCGGCGTAAGCGAGCGTGAGTCGTCGAAAGCCTGGCGAGTCCTCGAAATTTAATCTAAGATCTCTGCGCACAAAGATCGATAGTTTGCTAGTGACGGGAGAAAAAATCGACTACGTGAATTAGTATTGTTCGAGTCTAAGTATTTGTGTTTAACGAGGCGCTGATAAAAGTGTCGCACTGCGTGCTAATGGCCGAGTTAATAGAGCTAATTGAGCCGTTCGCTAGTGGTTGGGTTTAAGCGAGGGATATCTGCCGAAGAGAGGTAGTTGGAACGAGTTTAAAGTAGTGTAAAAGCGAAAGAAAGTTGAGGGACGAAATGGGCACTCGTCGGAGAAGCAAGGACGTATGTAGGGAATAACGAAAGGTGCTTGTTGATAGACCGGCTCTGGGTGCTCTGTTAAATGAGAGTTAGAAAGCTAGGACGGATGAGAAGCGGCCTAGTGTAGACGGAGAAAGAAGGAAAGAGGGAGGGTACGCGAGACGCTGTCTAGCTGGCAGGCTGTGCACGACGGCAGGGGAGACGGACTGTTACGTCGTGAGAATAAAGGCAGCGAAAAGCAGCTTCGCCTTAGACTAATGACACGCCTAGCTCATCTAATCCGTCGCTTGCTAGCAGGGACTTTTATAATCTCGGCTGGTGTCGACGTGGCGTGCTCCACGGCCGGACCGTTCCGCCGGTACGCACTAACTAGTGCTTATTTGGCAGGTGTCTTCGACTATCCCCGCATGTCGCATAGTTGGGTGGCGCCACAAGGAGTGTATGGCGTTGGAAGCATGCCTCTATGCAAGGTCTTATTCGTGGGCATAGAGGACGTCTCGTTATACGAAAGTTATATAAGGAACTCACCCTTTATGAGGAATGTAGGCACGGGTCTCTATAGGGATACGAGGCTTCGAATAACTTAATGTGAGGCTTCCGTTGTAGGATTGTCTTATTGACGCGTAACTTGTTAGGATTCGTGGGCCCTAACGCTTTTGCGCATGGCACCCCGCTCTGAATAGCAAAGGTATGCTTAATGTTAGCCTATATGTTTTAGTCTGCAGATACGAGCGCAATAGGGGCAACACTAAGGGGAGGGCAGCAACGATCAAGTAGACAAATGTGGGGAAGTGATTTTAGTCTCTTACTTATCCAAAAGCGGCCTCGGCTGCATGACCACCCGTGTACCCTCAATAACTTGCGATTACTATGCCGCATGCAGGATCTCGGCCTCTCAACCGGGCGTGCACTATACCGTGAGAACTCGGCTAAATTCAAACAAGCTGGCGCTGCGGGGAATCTACATATTCTATAGTTTACGGTTAGCGGTGTAGTAGATTAACCCCCCTATTGGTTGAGTGTGCGGCTTATCGCGGTAGCGCTGTTTGAATTTACTGAGTTATGACGGTACTGTGAGACTTACGTTTATCCTTTGTTTTTAGTGGCAAGTTATCTCATCCAGGCTAGAATAAAACGTTAATTTTCCTTTGGGAAACGTCGATGGTGAGAGTGCTAGTAGTAGAGGGCGAAAGGCTTTAATTAAAAGGAGAGGCTACGCGCTGCTGTTAATAGGTAGTCGACCTAAATAAGCCGCTGAAAAGAAGCTAACTGGCGTTTATATTGGATAGACTAGTTGACTTAGGCAATAGCTGTTGGTTGAGGAAGCAGTGGAAATGCCTCAAGACTAAGGAGGCCAAGCCGGAAGAGACGGCTCCTGCCTAGCTAGGTAGCAGAGGCCACATAGATAAAAAGGGAGGAAATCCCTCACTAGGGGCCAGACGGCGAGAGCAGAATTTTTCATTAATCTATTGAAATTCAACATAAAAAGGAACCGCTTAACGCGATACCTTATCTCTCGATTTGTGATATTTTTCTTCAGTCATGGTAATAAACAGAACTCAACACACGCTAGTCTTGTATAAAAGTCGCTGTATAGAAGACCGGATAACGTGCTCTTATCGTCGGTTAAACTTAAATTGCATGCAGGCCTAGAATTTAAGCGATAACCTCGGAGCTCTTCCCGCGACTAGTGACCTCTAATGCCTCCGCATGCTCCGTAGGACGCTGGGACCTAGCAGCACTGTAATTGCCGAATAGTGAGCAAACTTTCATGTGTGACAACCCGACCTCTCATAGAGCGCTAAGAAGAACTTACACCGTATAGTTGGCAGACATAGACACACTTCTGGCAGGCACCCTGGAGTTACCAGTGACGTTAGTTTATGGGATAGACTACTTGTAAATCGCATGCTGTGAATCACATGCGAGAACTTACACAAAAGACTTCTTTCTCTTCTTGAGTCATTGCCTTGTCTCTAGTCATGAAGTCTAGCGATGGAAGGGCGGCCCCAAGGGCCACAAAAAAGGTCAGTAGGATAGTGAATGCCTTTATTTTGGACTAAAGCGCAGGGATCTGATGTGTGGAAAGAAAAATATGGCAATAAAGATAAGTGGTATCGATAGAAGTGTCGGCCACGTAGACTTGGAGCACTGTATTCCTAAAGAGATATCGGCCTTTTATACCTGTTCCTCCTGATAAATTTACTAATTTTGTCGAACCGATGGAATTCTGCAGAACTTGCAGTTTCACATAGAATTGTCGATGTAACAGGACCAACAGCATGATTCATGACAAGGCTAGGGTCATGGGCCGTAAAACAAAGTACCTTCCAGCACCACGCAACATCTGTGATACCAGAACCAACCGCATATCTCACGGCTAGACTCGGGTTGTCCATCAAAGATAGCTAATCTAGCTCGTCGAGGTCCGCTTGGCCGTTCATTATGCCGTTGGTTCTGTTATTGCAGACCCAATGTGTGGAAATTGTAACATTGTGGAATCAACCCGGTTGGATCGGAGACTGCTCAGCCCGCTGCGCTCGTGGATTTTGTACTTTTCGAATACGGCCAGGACAAAGTCCGAACAACACGGCAACTTGGGCCCTTGGCAGCAAGGGTCCGCAGTCTCGATCGTGACGACGACCTTGCCTCCACGCCACGCATGGATTTTCTTTCCCCGCTCCAGGCGTTGGGCGAACGTCCGTCTAACACATTTCTGGTCGACCTGCAACATGATGCATCTCATCATCGGGACCAATATCCATTCTAAGTAGCTTCCGATGCTCAACGTTAGGTCAGCACGGCCCTTACAGAAGTTAAACAGTGTGGAATATCTCCAGAGAAATAATCAAACTACCCCAGCACGCAGCTCACTTCTGTTGTCAAGTATTATAATTGACGGAACCCGAGCCAGTGCCATTCCCGTTGCCGGAGCCGATGTCGCCAATTCGTCCCAGTCAGCGCCAGTCACGCTGCTATGTCACTCATCTAGTCATCCTCGGTGGTCGAGTTGAACAGCAGGGTCGTTACCGCCGCCGTCGGACGACACGTTTACACATTGCCCTTGGTAAAGCTGCTATACAACCAGGGACCCGACACGTGGTCTCGATTAGGGCAGACTGGCAGCCTTACCAATACGTACAGCTGAGTGCGTAGTCCTGGAAGGAGTATAAGCCCGCCAAACAGACAGCAAAGTCGGAAAAGTTGAGCATTCGCAGTGCCCACGCGCTCTTACAGATGTCGCCGGCAGAGTCCTCTAAGGTCGGTCTGAGTGGAGTGACTTTTAAACACCTTTGTCCAATCAGGTGGTCACGTTGCTATCGGCCCATCGCTCCGACTCTTATTCCGTACATAATGCATTGGCGCCTCCGCATGCATTGTCCCAGGCTAGACTGCTTATTCGCCAGGCTCGCGAGCCTGTAATAGGAAAGTGGTATGGTGCGCAGTAACGGCCCGGCGACTACCCAAAAAAGAAATCTAGTGTGGCACGCTCTGGGGATGGGGCGGCTAGGATGGGCCCTGGGTAGGCCTACGGAGTACTCCGTACAGACTGAGCCGCTTCCTGCTGAGCGCCTCGCAGCAAACCCGGGTGGGCGTCAAAAGTGCCTCGCGCGTGTCGTATTCCCCCCTTGTCCACACCTGTCACTTGTCAAAGGAGGAGAAGCCTGGATTCTTTCTCGACTGTTTTTTTAACTCGTTTCCGTGGCGTGCAATCGTAGGCAACCAGGGTCACGGCCGCCGACTGGCCGGCGCACAGAGAGCATAGGCATCGGCGGTTGCAGAATCTCATGTGATACGAGGCGAGGTTCCCGGTTTGACAAGCTGTCCTGCATGCCTGCGCCACCAGCGAGACGCACACGCCTCTCCACCCGCTTTCGACTAAAGTCTTGACTGGAGGAACGGCAGGGCCGGAAAGCGATGCTGATGCTTGTTGGCTCTAAACTTGGTAAATGAAGACGACAATGCTTCTAACGGGAAACGTGTCGTACCAGGGGCGAATCACCCACAGGCAGGTAGTAGGTAATGTGGGAAGCATCTCGTCGGAAGTCGATATTCTTCCCCGATATTCTTCCCCCTCTTTCGACCGCCGACGCCTATTCCTATCTGACTGATCTGACGGCAATAAACACTCAACAATCGGCGCATGACCATTGTCTGGCAACCGCGATCGCTGACCATTTTGGCATCGCTAAAATCATTCCCGTAACGTCTGCCGCGCTTCGGCGCACCTCTGTAGTCGGAAATGAGGTCACTTCTCTCACTAGCTATCGCTGCCGCAGCGCTGTTATCGGCCGCCAGCTTGATAGCCGCCGAGGATGCTTCTCCATTTTCCCTCGACTCTAAAGGTATGGAACCCTCTTTGTCCTCCTCTAGGGCGACGGCGTAAGTCCCATACGGACGTGTGTTGATCGACTATCCCAGATGCCATTAAGAAGACCGCCAGCACCCTCGCTTGGGACATGATGCAGTACTACAAGGGCAACTTGTCGGGAGAAACGCCCGGTATTCTCCCCGGCCCTCCAGACGCAAACCTCGGGGATTACTACTGGTGGGAGGCCGGTGCCATGTGGGGGACTCTGATCGATTATTGGTCCTGGACCGGCGACTCGACCTATAACGACGAGATTATGGCCGCTATGCAGTGGCAGGCCGGCCCTGACAAAGACTACCAACCTCGCAACATCACCGCCTCGCTTGGAAATGACGATCAGGCCTTTTGGGGCATGTCCGCTATGCTCGCCGCCGAGGCCAGGTTCCCCGACCCGCCGTTAGATAAGCCGCAGTGGCTGGCCCTCGCCCAAGCCGTCTTCAATAGGCAGGCCGCTCCCGAGCGCCAGGACGACGAGTGTGGTGGCGGCTTGCACTGGCAAGCTATTCCTCAAAATAAAGGCTATAACTATAAGAACAGCATCGCTAACGGCTGCTTCTTCAACCTCGGCGCCCGCCTCTACCGCTATACGGGCAATAAGACCTACTCGGACTGGGCTATTAAGACGTGGGATTGGATGGAGAAGATTGGCTTTATAGATATCTCGACTTACGCTATCTACGACGGTGCTCATACTCCTACTGGCTGTACGGATATCAATAAGTTCGAGTTCTCGTACAACAACGCCGTCTTTGCCCAGGGCGCAGCGTTTATGTACAATGCTGTAAGTGATATTGTTCGAATCAAGCGACGGGAACTCATGCGCTGACCGTTACAGACCGAGGACCCTCTCTGGAAGGAAAGAACCGAGAAGCTGATTGACTATGGCCTCAAGACCTTCTTCTCGGAGGGCGCCGCCGTCGAAATCCCGTGCGAAAATATCGGCAAATGCACCACTGATATGCTTACCTTTAAGGGTTTTGTCCACCGCTGGTACGCGACCATTACCTAGATCGTCCCTTCCACCTCCGAAAAAGTAACTCCCGTCCTCGAGAAGTCGGCCGCCGCCGCGATTAAGCAATGCACCGGTAGTTCCCTCGGACGCCAGTGTGGCTTCAAGTGGGCCAGCGGCACCTACGACGGCAAGACGGGCGCGGGACAGGAGATGGGCGTGCTCGCGGCCGTCTCGTCGCTGCTCGTTGGCGCCGGCAAGCCCCTGGTCACAGACAAAACGGGCGGCACTTCCAAAGGCGACCCGAATGCCGGCTCCGGCAGCGGCGATGACTTCCAGAGACATTATCAGCCTATTACCACGGCTGACCGGGCCGGCGCTGGTATTTTGACGTTTATTATTCTGGCGACTACGTGCGGTGGCTTTGTATGGATGTGCTTTGGCGTTTAAGGAGGCAATTGATTCGTGCCTAGCTTTTTTGATACACGGACATGGCTCTTGCGCCCGCCAATGACTTTGGTAACATTGCCTTTGAGCTTCTATTGTGACGGTCTCAACAGAGTATATTGACAACTGATTGGAATCATACTAGTATCCAACGCTAAAGAGAAGAAAAGGGGAAGAGAGCTCGGGGCTAGCTCGCTTCGAGCTCGCACTGTACCTATGCCCCTGGCGGTAGGGCGTAAGCACGGAAAAGCGGCAATGCGTCTCCATCTGATTAGATATTATGGCGTATGCGGTCCCCGTATTAATAGCCCCACGTCTTTCACGTCAGACACGGCACGGCACGGCTTATCCATTCTGTCGGTATCCAATCATTGGCATCACTTCCCCGCAAGTGCGGCTCTCTATCACGTCCAACCCTCCGGCAATCTCCGATATTTTCTATAGGCGAGGTACTAACAAACCCCGCAGTGTTCTATTTTCGGAAGGTCTAAGGCTTTTGTTGGCCCAGGCCCCTTTTTGCTAACTACTAGGTTAGTATGCTAATGCATAACCGGCTCAAACAGTGTTCCATTCGCACTGCGGAACCGTGTAATCGTTCGACGAGCACTGCTGAAATGCATCCGAGAAGACACTACCACTCTGCGCGACGTCTGGTGCCTCCTCGCTGACAAAAATCAAGAGATCGCGGCGCTTCGGCAAGGCCCCAGGTATATGGGCTTCCTCACGCAATGGCTCCTCGACGGCACGTCGGAAGCAGCTGCGTCCACCTCCGCCGGGATAGTGGCTCTCCCGCGCCTGGCCATCATCCAGTTCGCACAGTACTTCCAGTTCCTGGAGAGCAAGGGCATGAGCCACACCGACTTCATTGGCAGCTTGCGTGAGTTTGGAGGAAGCATGCAAGGCTACTGTGGAGGCCTGATGGCTGTGGCGGCGCTTGCCTGCGCGACAAACAAGCAGGAGCTCGCCCGGTCAATGTGCACGGCCATCCGCCTTGCATTCGCAATCGGGCTCTACGCGGAGCTTGGAGATGATTCGCAGATGCCTGGAACTACGACGATGGTGGTTCGGCTGAAGAGGGAAGTGCAGGCCGGGGAGCTTGTCAAGATGTTTCCACGAGTAAGCCAGTATTTTATTTTACACACTTCACGGATCCAACGCCATATGTCCAATGCAGATAGATGCTGACTCGCCATGACATAACAGACATATATCGCTGCCTTTACCGATCCCAAGTCGGTTAGTATAGTAGGCTCGGCCAAGCAATTGGCAGACATGCAAGCCTACGCCAACGAGCAAGGCCTACTGGTGCAGCCCATGGAGATCAGGGGCAAGACGCACAACCCGGAGAATGCAGACCTGGCGGCCGAGCTCTCTGCCTTGTGCCGAGAGTCGGCATTGCTAAGCATCCCCTCATCAGGCCGGCTTCAAGCTGCAGTGCGATCCAATCGAGACGGCGATCTCATCACTCAAGGCTCCCTGACCGAAGAAATCGTGGACACGGTTCTCGCCTCGAGGTGCGAGTGGTTCGAGCTCCTTACCAACATGGCAGCGGACCTCAAGATGACGAACATCGAAAGCCATTCCGTCGTTTCCTTCGGGATTGGGGACTGCGTCCCTCTGATGCCCTTCAACAAGATGGGCCTCCGAATAGCAAAGACCGACTGGAGCGGGGAATCGCAGAACGTGAGCTCACGGCCAGCCAAAATGGTGACGCCGCCCAATACCTGTCCCTACCAGGAGGATGCCATTGCCATCGTCGGCGCCTCCTGCCGCTTCCCTGGCGCCAAAAACATGGACGAGCTCTGGGAGCTTATCTCGACCGGACAAGACAGGCACGAGGAGCTAAAACCCGACCGGTTCGACCTATTCAACGGCTACCGAGCATCCCGGAGCGGCAACTTCACCAAGAACCGCAAGTTCTACGGAAACTTCATCGAGGACGTAGAGCGGTTCGACAGCGCCTTCTTCGGCACCAACGCGCGGGAAATGACCAACATGGATCCGAAACAGCGCATGCTGCTGGAGCTGTCATACGAGGCTATGGAGTGCAGCGGTTATACCAAGTCGCATGTGCGATCGCGCGGGGACAACGTGGGCTGCTTTATCGGAGCGAGCTTCGTCGAGTACCTCGATAATAAGAACGCTCACCCGCCGACGGCGTACACGTCAACAGGGACTATCCGAGCTTTCATATGCGGTCGGCTAAGCTATTACTTCGGCTGGACCGGACCGGCTGAAGTTATCGACACGGCGTGCTCATCCTCACTGGTCGCTATTAACCGTGCCGTCAAGGCTATACGCGGGGGCGAATGTACCGTGGCACTTGCCGGCGGTGTTAACCTTATAACGGGGGCGAATAATTTCCTTGACCTGGCGAGAGCCGGCTTCCTTAGCCCGACGGGCCAGTGCAAGCCATTCGACAAGGACGCTGATGGCTACTGCCGAGCCGAGGGGGCTGGCCTTGTTGTGCTCAAGCCCCTGAGGAAGGCTCAGGCGGACGGCGACCGGATCATGGCCGTTATAGTCGGTGCTGCGACGAACCAAGGCGGCCTGTCCTGTGGGATCACGGTCCCGGACCCTAATGCTCAAGCGCGGTTGTATCGGGCGGTGCTGGATCAGGCAGCCTTGAGCCCCGAACAAGTGACTTACGCCGAGACCCACGGCACTGGCACACAAGCCGGCGACCCGCTCGAGATATCCAGTCTTCGGTCTGTCTTTGGCAGCCCTAATAGACCCGTTGAAATCCATATTGGCTCCATCAAAGGGAACATCGACCGTAAGTCACTTTCCTTGGCCTCTTTTCCCATGAACTTGCTAACAACGAAATGACAAAGATTGCGAGACCGCAGCAGGGGTTGCCGGTGTACTCAAGGTTATCAGTATGCTCGAACATGAACCAATACCACGTCAGGCTAGCCATAAGATTTGGAACCCCAAGATCCCAGCTCTATCTCCTGACCGTCTAACCCTCTCTACAACCCTGAAAACATAGGATGCTCCCATGCGCGCCGCCATCGATAACTCGTATAGTGCTACTGGCTCAAACGCCGCGGTTCTATGCTACGAGGCACCGAAGCCGGTACGACTCGAAAGGCATTCTCTCACGAAATGCCTCCAGGTGAGGCAGCCAATTATCCTAAGTGCGGAGTCAGCATCGAGCCTAAGAAGCTTTCGGGACTCGCTGGCCAAGTACTTCGCGAAGGCCACTCCCCAGCCTCACGTCGAGGAGATCGCGTACACGCTGAGCGAGAAGCGTCGGCACCACAAGCACTACGTCGTCCTAGAAGCAAGCAATACGGCGAAACTCGTCAAGATGCTGCTGGCCGATGACGAAGATCAGACACCGATTCTAGAACGCTCAGTAGCCCCCAAGAAACCAGTCGTGCTCGTCTTTGGCGGCCAAAGCAAACAGACGATCGGCCTCGGCAGGGACCTCTACGAGCACTTCGTCACGTTCAGGACGCACGTCAACATGTGCGACACCATCCTACAGCAGCTCGGCTACCCATCCATCCTACCCACTATCTTCCAGACCGGTAGCAACATCGCCGACATAGTCGTATTGCAGACGGGCTTCGTGGCCGTCCAGTACGCCGCGGCAGCCACGTGGATGGAAGCCGGCCTTCAAGTCGATGCGGTCGTCGGGCACAGCCTCGGCGAGTTGACTGCCCTGGCCATAAGCGGTAGACTATCCATACACGACCGTCTCAGGCTGGTCGGGGCGCGCGCGGCACTCGTGAAGAAGCACTGGGGCCAGGACAAGGGCACTATGCCGGCCGTGTTCGCGAGCCGGCAGGCCGTTGAGGGCATCCTCACCCGCGTTAAGTTCTCAAGCGCCGACAGCAGCAAGCTCGTGATAGCCTGCTATAACTCCGGAACCAGCCAGGTCGTGTCAGGGGACTGTGCCGCGGTCGCAGACCTGGAGAGCCCATCTCCGTTCGTTGGCGGTGCCTGGGCAGCAGTAGATCAAGTCCCTGCGCATCGACGTGAGCCATGGATTTCACTCCCGCCTCATCGATCCAATCCTGGAGCAGCTCGACCAGGTTAGCTCTTCGTTGGAATGGAGGACGCCGACGACGCCGATTGAGGTGTGCACGCCGAGTCCAAGTCCCCAAATAACACAAGCCCCAGACCAGGAGGCCGTCGCCCCGTACAGCCCGTCCAACCACGCGCGAAACCCCGTCTTCTTCGCGGACGCAGTGCAGCGCCTCGAGCACAAGCTCGGGAGCTGCGTCTGGCTCGAAGCTGGTGTGGACACGCCCATCGTGTCTATGACGAAGCGGGCAGTTTCGCAGCCGGGCCGGCACAGCTTCCACGCCGTAAGCACCAAGGAAGTCGACATGTCTGTGAACGTTATCTCACGCACCGTCTGCGAACAGTGGAGGTGCTCTCTGGACGTCGCGAATTGGTCCTTGCTGCAGGCAGATGGCATCCCCAACGCTGTCTGGCTTCCGCCGTACGCGTTTGACCGCACTGCCGCGTGGCTCGACAACGTGGACCGCGCGGCGGAGCTGCAGCGCCAGCTGGACGAGGGACCCCAGGTGGCGGCACGATCTGAGGAGGCTCTCCGTCCAGAGACGCGCAAGATGGTCACCCTGCTGCCCGAGAGCGACAAGCCCGGAACGAAACGATTCCGGGTCGCTGTTGAGGGTGAGCGCTTCCGAAAGATTGTGGCCGGGCACGCGGTGCGCAACCGCCCTCTTTGTCCGGCCTCTGTGTACCTGGAATGCGTCGCGATGTCGTTGGACCTCGTGGTAGGCACCCAAGAACTTCAGCAGTCGAGCCTCGAATTCAACGGCCTAGATATCCAGGCGCCCCTTGGGGTGGCGGCGGACAACGTCGAGCTTGTCCTGCAGGAGTTGAGCGCCGGCTGCCAGTGGGAATTCGCCGTGGTCAGCCGTCACTCCGCGAGGTTCGACAGGATGACGCTGCACGCCAAGGGCCGCGTGACGAGGTCCCCCGAGGTGTCTAACTTGGATGCCATGGCGCGGCTGGCAGGTAGGCAGATGAAGGCCGCCGAGGCAAGTGAGAGTGCGGAGCGCATGCTGTCGCGGCGTGCGTACCAACTCTTCTCGCGCGTGGTGAACTACGAAAGGTTCCTCGAAGGCATCCGCAGCATCACGCTGAGTGGCAACGAAGCTGTAGCGACCATCGCCATTTCCGCTAGCCAGCCCGGAGTCGAAGAGAGCACGGTCGTCCGAGCCTGCGACGCGGTGACTCTGGACAACTTTATCCAGGTTGTCGGTCTGCTAATGAACACCAGTGACAGCGTCGGCAGGAGCGAGGTCATGGTTTGCACGGGCCTCGAGAGCTCGATTATTGCCAAGGGATGCAACATGGAGGATTGCCGGTCTTGGAAGGTCTACGCTTCCTACACTCCCACCAGTGCCACCCAGGCCATCGACGATGTGTTCGTATGGTCCAAGGATGCCTCCGTTGCCGCCACTTTTACCGGATGCCGTTTCACCAAGCTTGATATGGCCCGACTAGAGAGGCTGCTAGATCCAGCCAACCGCGTTCCTGGCAGTACGCAGGCTCAACCTGCTGCGGGGCCTCCAACTGGAAAGCTAGGTCGGGCTAACTTGGCTAATCTGAAAATGTTGCCTCTAAGTCCATCGGTGACATCAGACCCGAGTTTTGGAAGCGGGACAGGGACTCCAGGAAGTGATGTAGCCGCTACTGGAACTCCGTCCTCGGCAACAGAGAGCAATCTTCGCCAGATATTACAGACATACACTGGGGTTCTAGCTGCTAGCATGGTTGACGATGCCGTGATTGCAGATCTGGGCCTGGATTCGCTCGCTGCAAGGGAGCTGGCATCAGAACTTCAGACTGCAGACGGAGATTCCATCAACGCCAACGAACTCCTACCAATGACTGTCAGGCAACTGGAGCAGAAACTATACGGTTATATCCGAGTCAAGCCTCTTGCGAGTTCTTTACAGACCTCCGGACCGCATCCTGGCACCTCCTTCCAGCACCGTCATAGTAAGCCGCTACAGCCTTCTCCAAGTCCGAGCTGCCGGCTATGGCCGCGGCAAGCTCGACGCTATCCACAAGCGCATGGTTGCCTCCCTCGCCGCCGAAAGTAGGCATCGCATGCCATGCATCCCCGACGAAGACAACCCCCTGCTGCGCACCTTGTCGGGCATTGTCTGTCGACATGTTCACACAACGGCTAATCCAGTGAAACACAGAGTGCTGCTTGATCGTCTCGGGATTGATGTATCGTGACCACGGCTCCGCAAGCTTATGCGACACCAGCTCATCCAACAGCGCCTGTGGAAGCTGACGTGTCTGGTCTTCTGTCTTGGAGGTCGGGCAAAACAAGGGGTCATTGTCGCGACGGGCAGGCCGAGAGTATGACCAGTTTAGATGCACCTGCGTCTTGGCGATGTTGCAAACGGTTATGAACGTGTTGAAGCCGTCGCCAACGCCGGCTAGGATATTGGCATCACCGCTGATGGGTCTTACGAAGCGGTCGAAGTTTTCTCGCGAGAGCTGGAACTCGCCGTGGTATACTACCACGGGGACTACTTCCGGGACGATGTGCGGAAGGATCTGGGGTCGCACTGTATGCAACTGTCAGCAGTGCTACCATACTCGCGCCTGGATGCTCAGCTAAATTACATACCCGCCGAATGCACACTGTCCGCAGCGACCACCAGCGAATCCTCATACCCGGCTCCATTCCCAAAGACAGCCCTCATATTGCCGACTGTTCCAAATAAGCTTTTGAGCCTATGAGCGTATCTCACATCCAGCTCTTCATCACCACAGTCAGCCATCCAGGACCGCAGGGCATTGCGATTAGCCCGCATAACAGCTGGGCGAGCGTCAGCTTCCGGGGCGACCAGTACTTTTCCAGTCATGTTGTCGCGCATGGCCAGGTCAACCCAGCCGGTGCCGCCGACGAAGCGGTCCGGCGCAACGGCCTTGGTCATACTCCGGAGGGACACTCCACCGAGGGCCTCAAGCAACGGGGAATAGCCCCAGTCGTGCAAGGAAATAGAGAAGCCCTGGCTGCTTTCCGGTGGGGAGGCTTCGAAGACGATGTTAGGAATGCCATTGTTCGTTAACAGTCGTCGGGTAGCAAGGCCTGATAGACCCGCTCCTATGATGAGGACAGGGCTGGTACTATTTGCCTTCATGTTAGGTGTCGAGGCGAATGATGGCATCACCATGTAAGTCGAGAGCGGGTTTCCTTGTCGGATGTCGAGTAATACACGAGCTAGGCCAGTAACTCTCCCATTATGAACTCGTAATCGGAAATGTTGCTGTGTCACTCCACCATGTTGTATAAAGTTCACGCAGGCATTGGGCAGATTCCCGGCCCGCCTAAAATCCCTGCAAAATCCGAGGTGCCGACCGAACCAAACCCCGGTGTTTCACCAAATTCAGCTTTGTTGCTGCACTCTGCGAACCGGCGATGGCTGCTCGTCCAACGGATCTTGTTATTCCGGAAATTACCGTCCTTGCAGCAAGAAACCTTGCATAAGTCGACTATGCAGCCAGCATGTTTTATCCATCAGAGTCTGGAAAAGTAATTCATGAATTGAGATGGTGATATACGGTCGAGGACGGCTTACACTGGGGTCACGGAAGCCGCCCGCTCAGCCCGGGTTCGTCCCTCGACGCAGCTGATCCCAAAACGCCCAATCCGAAGAGCCGAGACTGAAGTCGCTAGTAAGATTCATGTCTGTTCCATCCATGCTGCCAAAAAGCTCATCAAAAACCGGTACGGCGTTCGCAATCTCGCTGTCGCCCCCCATGTGGACGCTCTCCTGCCGCCTGTGGACTTTGGGTTCGCCTTGGACGCGCAGCGCGGTTATGAAAGCCGGCTCTTGGGACAAATTGCTCGGGGGTTTGGCGAGCCAGGCCTTGAGCGTGACCTTGCCAATAGAGACATACAATGCTCTTTTTCCTCCAATAAGTTCTTCGTGGTTTGAGTAGACTTCTGCGACCTTGGTCCATGTGGTGTTTAGCTCTGACGGAGAGTAAAATCCGACTTTTGCGAGGCTAAACAGAATACATAGAAGCGCATCCCACAGGAAGAAAGCATGCATCTGCCACCGGAACTTCTTCATGCTTGGGTTGCCGTAAATGGCGCTATTTGTATCGAGAATGTTTTGTGCGAGAGTGCAGAGGTCCCTCCTCTGGGCGTCGCTAATGGTTTGCTTCATCAGTGATGGCATTCGGGTACGTAGTCGGACGGCATTAGTGGCAGATCGTACGATTCCAATGGTAAAGAAGTGCAAGGGGCTCAGGATATCGCAGTATCGAAGAAACTTGGTCTCGATGAGACCTTCGACCTCGTCGATCAGCCTTTCGATATCCTCTGCATCCCTGAATTGAATCGTAGCACCAACTTCCTTCATTTTGATACCTGTTCGAGTGTAGAAATTGGACAGTTCGATTCGCGCCAAGCAGAAGATCATTTCTGAAGCCCCTCTTTGCTCTTGAGGCTGCTGCGTCATACCAGGGAAGATCTGATCGTCGTTGATGTTCAGTGGTTGATTGGTATCCCAGCTATCCGGCGATATGGAAATACCAGTGCCGGAAACCTGGCCTGCATAGCCGTCAAGTGGAAGCAGCTGCCAAAACAGCCGTTGCCGCATTTGAACCTCAAAGGGTGGCAGCCCGAGGTTCTCACCATCACGGTGCAGCCCTATGCGTTGTGCGAGGCGAACCGCGATGCCCGTCAAAATCCAAAAAGTGTGAGGATCGATTTGGGTTCGCATGGCAATGAGAAAGAGTATGTAGGCCTGTAGTACAGGAAAGGCTGTAGTCTTCAGCCACGATGCATTGACAAGCGCCTGGCAAACGGCGGTGCGATATCTCGACATCAAATGGTTCCTCGACCTGTTGAACTCTAGCAGACAGTCGACATCTGTTATGGAGAAAACGGCGAAAAAGTAGATGACAAAAAGCAGGCATTCGTCACTTTTTGTGGCCGTACTAGGTTGTTTTGAGACAGTATTGACCATTTTTGCGACTGTCGGAACATGAAGAACCTTGCAAAGAGGCTCGACGTTTTGCACGTAGGCATCCCAGAGCTTCATAGCCTCGTAATGCGTGGGGTGCTGTCTAGTAAGGCTCTGGGTGCTTCCAAGTATCGCCCCAGACACTGTATGTGCCGCGAGGAGGCCAAGAAGACCGGTGGGGGTGCTCTCATCAGGTCCGGCGTCGTCGTTGTAGTAGTCATTTTGGTCAGAATCAGACAATTCGCACAGGTCGCCTTCCCCAGCCTCAAGCAGGAGAACATTGTCGATATAGCGAGACTTGCCATCGCTGGAAAGCAGCTTGCCAGACCTGACGGGTTGCGTGGCCGGCATGGGTGTTGGGTCCCGTGTGCTGAGCGCCGACGTCTCCGTCTCTTTGCCGGACGGGGTCGGTGCAGAGGCCGTAGGGAGAAGATGGTTCTCCTGCAAGATGCGCTCGTACCGTGCCAGACGCTCGTGCACATCTTCGAGCTGGCCTCGTTTCCGCTTCCGCGGCGGGGGAGCCTGGTAGACGCACTGGAGCTTTGCTTTGTTGCAGGCCGAGCATGCTGGCACACTCCTATCGCATTTGACCTTTTTGCGCACGCAAGCTTGGCAGTTGAAGCGCATGGTGGTCAAGTCGGTGTCAGAGCCATTTTGCGCGTCGCCGAAGTGAGCCCGGTCTGGCGCGGGAGCAATAGGGACAAGGCGCGAGGCGACCCCGGTATCGCCTTCCATGGCCAACGACCTACTTGGGCGCTTCACGTCTCTCGAGATGGAGGTGGAACATGTACACACACACCCATGTCTAGGCCCTGTGAACCATGTCGGGACGAGTGAGACAAGAGACACTACGCTGCATTAAGGGTGGAGAGGGCTGACGGCGGTGCAGTGCCACGTTGTGCCTGTCGCGATTAGCCGAATCGCGACAGAGGCAACGGTGAAAGGATTGCATTTCCTTGTTGCATTGGCCCGTGGTCTTGTGCTCTTTACGCTGACGCCTCCTCTCCTCCGCGTTAAACGCGATGTTCCGCCACGGATTAATGATGAGTCAGCCAAATTGAATATGTATGCACTAAGTAGAGATATGTGCGTGTATGTAAATAAGGGAGGCTAGCTAGGGATAAGTAATCTGCCCCTTTAGCCCTATCTAGGCTAGAGGGGCATACGGAATTAATCCTTATTTAATAGTTGCTATCATATCCTAACATTAATACTCGAAGACTAATGTGTAGTACGGAAAACAAATATGGATCAACTGCTGGGCTAAGAGACTTCCTCCTTCTGCTTGCCGCTCGGGTCTCGCCGCTATGCGTTGTCTACCGTTGTCGAGCTTCAGGCTCGGCTTTTAACGATCCCCAAGACAGGATGAAACCTCCTACAGGTTAGCCACCCAGGGTTGCATTTGAAGTTGGGTTTCCCATGATCCATATTTATTCTCCTCTGTGTTAACAACACAAAAGCCGAAATCTTGAACTCTCTCATATCCCGGTACTCGCGCCCATGATGGTGTAGCATTTATGTTAATTAAGCCACGTTTAAAATCTAGCACTGGACCTGCACAAGGAAATACCGCCGCTGCGCCTTGCTGACAACTCTCTCGCCATTTCATGGACTTGATGCAAAATGCCTACTAGCTTGCGTGAATTCGAGGCCGCTTTCCACTAATTAGTTAAAGACCTCCGAAAGCAATGTTCCGAGGGCTACAAGCTCCCGATACAAGTGTGGGAATGGTTCGAAAATGTACCCTACCATGACCACCGGCATTCCCCCATCTGTGCCGCTAGTTTCTTAGTGCCGCTTTGACTGACCGGTGTATTCGGTCTTTGATCCATAACAGCGTCGGTGGAAAATGCAACCGTGGACTCTCAGTGGTTAACTCGGAACGTCTCCTCCTGGATCGGAACCTTGCGCCGGACGAGTACTTGAGTGCCGCGATACTGGGCTGGATGATTGAGCTGTTGCAGGCCATGATGTTGGTATTGGATGACATTATGGATGCCTTCGGCGTGGCAAGCCGTGTTGGTATCTTGTGCCCAAGATCGGAATGGCTGCTGTCAATGACGCCACGGTGCTGGAGAGCGCCATCTACATGCTTCTGAAGAAGTATTTCAAGCATCACCCCGCCTACGTGAGTAGTCCAAGTCCACTCCCGCTTCCTTGCCAGGCGTCTGCTAATACTGGACTGGGCACGCAGGTGGATATGATTGAGTTGTTTCACGAGGTCGCCTTCAAGATTGAACTAGGACAGGCCTACGATATGCTCACCGCGTCTGAAGACGACGTCGACTTGAGCAACTTCAACCTGGATAAATACACCGAAATCGACATTTTCAAGACGGTATACTACAGCTTCTACCTTCCAGTCGCACTGGCGCTTCTCGACGGCGGCAAGGCAACGCCGCTGAACCTGAAGCAGGCCGAGGACATCCTTATCCCCATGGGGGAGTATTTTCAAGTACAAGACGACTACTTGGATGCCTTCGCAGACCTGTCAGTGCTTGGCAAAATTGGTACGGACATTTTCATGGCTTGTGAACCTGGTACTGCGGAGGTGTACGTCAGCAGACCAAAGAAGGGCGCTCGAGGAGAACTACGGGCGGAAAATCGAAGAGTGTGAAAAGGTGGTCAAGCTCCTGTATTATGAACTGCAGTTGGAGGGCGCATATCACGAGTATTAAGAGGCAAGGGTGACTGATCTCCGGCGGATGATTGCCGATGTGGATGAGAGTCAGGGCCTGAAGAAGAGTGTTTTTGAGGAGCTGCTGAGAAAGACCCACAAGCGCAGCAAATGAGAAAAAGGCATGGATACCGATGTGATAGAATTTTGGCGATGGTCAACCTCGTCCTATGGCAATATGTGATGCATGTGTTTGGTGAGACCTAGTTCGAGTGGGGGTGGCAGTCGCCGTCCTGCTTCGAGAGGCCCCTACATAGACATATTGTGACGAGACCATGCTATGTTATCAAACCGAGCGCATGAAAAATAATTTATTAAAATACATAACTAATTGATAAGAGTCAAAGCGACTCCGCCGCTGCGACCTTGGGGATAGAGGGGGCGACGATAGAGGCGGCGACAGCTCAGCCTGCGTCTCAGCAAACCTCCTGTATATCTGTGGCAAGAAGTAGGAAGTGATATCAACCTCGCCCTTCTTGAAAGCGAACGCAAAAAAAGCCTGCAACCCGCACCGGGGCCGCAGCTCTTCCTCCGAGACCATCCCCCGCACCACGTTTAGATACGTCCTCGCATCTTTCGTCTGACCACGACGTTCTAGGAAGCCCATCACAGCCCGGATGGCTCCCATATCACTCATTGAGTGTTTGCTGACGTCCACCTGAAGCTTGACGTGTGGATAAGGGTTTGGATGTCAAAGTAGAATGTCACGCCGCTGCTGTTGGCGTTGCCATTTGCGGCGTCATTGAGGTTGCTGGGGGGCTCGGAAGAGGTTGGGAAGTCGGCATCCCGTCTTTTGAGCCCGTACCGCAGATTTTTCAGCTGAGCAATGGACTTGGGTGACTCTGACTTGCGACCACCCAAAGCCATGACCGCTGCGATGTGGTCAAAGGACGTGTTGTTCGTCGTCGCGTACACCTTGAAGCGCAAGGATTCCACGGTGCAACAGTCGATGGCCGTCGTGCCGAGCATCGTGAGATGGCTGCCCTGGGGGTCTGTTTTGGTGAAGTCGCAAACCATATTCAGGCTGTCCAAAGGTGCATCTTCACCGTATGCGTCGCGCATGGCTCTGGGGAAGATGGTGTTGAGAGGCTCCTTGACCTGTGAAGGTGCCCGCGTCATGAGTCCCACCATGACATCGACACCATCGGAATCCGGAGCGCCCTGCAGCCCGAGAAGCATCGACGAACCGGCCCATCTGTTAGACTCGGCCTGATGTGGGCGGCAAACTTCCACGCCAGAGGCAATTCGACCCGGCATGATCTTGCCCAGATGATACAGCATCTCCTTGGCGACAAACTCATTGAGCGGATCGGCCGTTGTTCCAGTCAACGGGCCGATTGCTTCAATGTAGTGGCGGATCAACGGCTTGCTTGCCCCGGTACCCCATCTCCAGCTGTATCCGATCGGGGAGCCGTCGCCAATCCCAGGGGCGACGCGGCTTCTGAACCACGGATCTGCAGAAGTGGGCTTGGGACCAAGTCGAGGCGCAATGATGAAGCGGTAGAAGAGTAGGAGCTCAACTTGACGTGGCTCTCGGTACCTTGCCTTGTGCATCATCCTGGCGAAATGACGACCAGTCGTCTTCCACCAGAACAAGTGGTTTTCATCACCATCGGGCAGAAAGAGGGACACGTTGTCGAAAACTCGGAGTTGAGACTCCCAAGTTTGGTTTTCCCTTTAAAACATCAGCATGGATCACAAAGACCAGAGTAATGTAGGTGTGCAAGGGCCGGGGAGAGTTATCAGGGAATGGGTATTGCTACCCACGGTCTGGGTATCGGCAAACGCATGTTTGCCATTCAAATTTACAGACACTCCAGGAGCAAACCCGCCATTCTCAAGTAGAGAGGAAGAACCCATCGTGGAAAAACCTTCTGCTTCAGTGACATAAACGGGTCTGGACAAGGTCCCGGGGGATCCAGGAAGGTGAATTTCAATGTAGACGTCAACAGTAAACTAGAGTCTAGAGGTAGCCGATAATAACCGAAATGATATACACAGAAATAACCAATAAAAAGGTTTCAATTGGGAGGGAATGATACACGTCTCTTGTCCTGGCCGGGATTTAGCAATCTCCAATGACTCGGGTTTTGGGCGCCTCTCCCCGCATTGCCCAACCCAACCCTACATCTCGACTCTAGTGAGGCATCGGGTTTTAAATCAGTCATGGAGTTTCTAAATTTGTAATTCAGCGTCGCAGGCGTGTGCAGTACAACGGTGTCAGCGGGTGGGCAAGTCAATGTCATATGAACTTAAGGTGGCAGCTTGCAGTGCTTTCTTTATCCTGAATGGTGAGCAACTCACACGGTAACACGTAATTAAAGTCTTCAACTTGGTTGAATTTCATACTGAAGAGCTATACTACATTTCGGCTCAAAATGACTCTTCCCTGCCTACCTTTTGCCACCCGGATACGCGAGCACTCGATCCTCAAAAGCTGATCCAGCTGGTCGAGAAGCCTCACGCCTATGTGCACTCTCGGCCAGCCATTTTAGACAGCGAATATGCAATTATCCTTATTGAGAATGGCGGTTCAAATGGCCAAGACAGCGAGTTCCTCTGGCGCCATCCTGCACCACAGACCACCCAGATGTGGGAGTTCTTGCAACTTGTGAACAGAAAGTATGGGACATCCTTTCATACGTATCAACAACTTCATCGCTGGAGTCTGGAAAACACGACAGAGTTTTGGTCCGAAGTGCGGGACTACTGCGTAGGGTTAGGCATTCGCAACCATACCAGCAGGTGGTTGATGATCCGGCGACTATGTGGCCCAGATCAGCCTGGTTCAAAGGTGCGAAACTCAACTTTGCCGAGAATCTCTTGTTCCCTATCCAACACGTTTCGGAGAACGACGTTGCAGTTATTTTAGTCACCAAAATGGACAGAGAGTCCATCACTTGGAAGGAGTTACAAGAGCACGTGCGACAGTGTCAATTGGGCATGAAGACCATGGACCTGAGACCCGGCGATCGGGTGGCGGGATACGTCGCCGACCGCAGCAATGCCTTGGTGGTGATGCTTGCTACGGCATCGCTTGGGGAGATTTGGACAGCCGTCGGTCCAAATACCGGCGTTACGGCGGCGCTGGATCGACTGGTGCAGATTAAGCCACGCCTGGTGTTTACTGACAACGCCGTCGTGTACAACGGGAAAACACACCACGTTCTTCCAAAAGCTCAAGAGATTATAGAAGCCCTCCCCTCGCTGGAAGCTGCGATAGTCTTCCAAACAACGGCCTCCGTCGATGATTGCATCGCCTCTCCAACATCACAGACGAAAATTTGGACATACGAGACCTTTGTAGCTCAATAGGATACCCCTTCGAAGCCCTAGTTTGTCCAAATGCCAGCTGAGCACCCACTATATATCCTCTACAGCTCTGGAACGACTGGCGCCCCAAAGTGCATCGTCCATGGGGCGATCGGAACACTTATGCAGCACAAGAAGGAGCACATGCTTCAAAGTGATATTCAGCCCGGAGATCGACTCTGCTACATTACGACATGTATGTGGATGATGTGGCATTGCCTAGTATCTGGTTTTGCGTCCGGCGCCACCGTCGTTTTGTATAGCGGCTCTCCCTTTTACCATGTATCCGATGGGGTATCGGCGAAGGATTATTTTGCTATGCCCAAGTTGATCGATGAGCTGGATATAAATGAGTTTGGTGCTAGCGCCACCTACTATTCCGTGGTTGAACGAAGGCGCACACTCAGATACATCTACAAAGCCTTTGGACAGGTAAACCTGGCCTCGATATCAGGTGGTACAGATATTATCTCTGACTTTGGTACTCCCTGTCCTCTCCAGCCCGTGATTGCAGGAGAGATCCAGGTGATTGCTTTGGGCATGGCCGTCCAGGCCTGGAGCCCGACGGGCAGTGACTTAAGTGACACTGGAGAACCAGGGGAGCTTGTGTGCGTAACGGCCTTTCCCAGCTAGCCGGTAAGCCAAGCCGCCCCAAAAATCCCCCGTAATTGGCTAACATCGATATTCCAGGTGCAATTCTGGGGTGCCGGCGGAGAGAAGAAATACAAGTCATCCTACTTTGAAAGGTTTCCTGGCGTCTGGGCACATGGAGACTTTGTGCGAGTCAATCCTCAAACGGGTGGGCTCTTCATGCTGGGCTGATCGGGCGGCGCCCCGAACCCCAGCGGAGTCCGTTTTGGCAGAGCCGAGATTTACAACCTCATTCTGCAGCGCTTTCCCTCCCAGGTCGAGGACTCACTATGTATTGGACGGCGCCGCCTTCACGATACCGATGAACCTGTGGTGTTGTTTCTCAAGATGAGAGACGGCCAATCGTTCAGCACCCAGCTTGTGGAGGAGGTCCGCCAAGCTGTACGGGAGGAGTTCTCTCCACGACACGTTCCAGGCATCATCAGTGATTGCCCAGAGATTCCAGTGACGGCAAATGGTAAGAAAGTTGAAGTGTTGATCAAAAAGATATTGAGCGGGATTGATGTCAAGGCTGCTGGCGGCTCGGGCGCGGTGAATGGCGGTTGCTTTGACTGGTACCAACGGTGGGCTAAAAGCAGCTGAGAGGTAACAAATCTCTGCCGACACTTCCTACATAACATACCATGGTGTTTTGTGTTCCTTATATAGTCCCAGTCTTATATAGTCCCATTTCACATGGGAGCATTTAAAAGCAAAATACACATCCTTTTGTCTTATTGTCTGGCTGGGAGCAGTTAGCCTGCTGCTTATCGTACCATCAACAAGCAACACTTGCAACACAGAATCACTGGAACCAGGACATCAATTGTGCAACTGTATAGGTTACACAGAGAATAAGAAAGTGTCCATTTGAAACGCCTCAAAAATGGTCAATTTAATTAATGTTTTCCACGACAAAGGCCATCGGGAATACAAAAAAAAAAAAAGGATAACAATGAACAGATAAATGTGTCACGTTATGTGGTTCCGATTCATGGGTCAAATATAGCGTATGAGTTCCAATTCCCCGTTCAATTAAAGCATGCCTCTTTTTCCGTGTAAGTGAATTCCTTCCCTCTTTATCTTCCCTCTGCCTGCGTGCCTAGCCGGCTTTTCCTTACTTTTTCTCAGCCCCAGAGATAAGCAGACCAACTCCGTGGCTAGCCGAGGCTTCCTTGCTTTTTTCTCTGCCCAAGGGCTGCCTAAGTCAACCGCTCTATCCGACAAAATGAATGTTGACACGTCCAAAAGCACTGTAAAACCACGACTCCCTTACCCAGGTCCATAGCAACTCATTTGTACGAGTAGCAACTATGGTCTATCCACTCCCTCAACTGACTAATCGTCGGGCACTCGAGGAAGACCGAACTCTTCACTTCGATGCCCAGCTCGTTGCGGAACTTCTCCGACAGCACCAGGGACATCAGCGAGTCAACTTCAAGCTGCGCAAAGGTGGCATCGACGGTCAGCTCGCTCATGTCCAGATTCGTCTCTCGCGCTATGATCTTGATGCACCGTCCAACTATCCCAGTGTCGGTGTCCTCTGATTCGGTGGGTGTGGAAGTGTCAGCAGTAGAATTACCGCTGATGGCATAGGTAGAGCCATCACTGTCGCTCATGCCATCAACGCCCTTCGTTTGGTCATGACGGAGTGGCCTTGCCGCTGGATGGCTTGTTTGCACTGTGGTCGGGGCACGGCTGGTGTCGTGATGGGGCTTTTCGTTGGGTATATGGCTGGAGGACACTGCTCCGTTGCTTTGGTGATATGGAGCGGATGGCGGCTTGCTTGTCTGGGCAGAGATAGCTGGTGCGTGACTCTTTTGCGACGTATGAGCGGCATGGCCACCGGCATTATCAGAGTCAGGAGGTGAGAATAATCGGCTCATCAACAACCGCGGCACACGACGGAACCGAATCTGGCACAGGACGCCGACAACGACGTCGTCCTGCAAGATATAAACTTCGCCGGCGTACATATTCCCGGCTTCTACGGGGAGTGGGAACATGCGGACGTAGCTAGTGTACTTGGCGCCCGGCTCGAGCGGTTTCAACAGGCGGAAGCTATCGCTGCCCGGCGTGACGTAAAAAAAAATTGCGTGTTGGAAGCATCGCTGCCGTTCATGATCAGACCGGCGAGGTGGCAGACGCTGTCGATCCAGTGCGGTGGCGTGTGCCATGAACCGTGGCGATCAGGAATGAGAGTGACATTGGCAACACCCTCATACTCATGCATGATCACGTTATCAATGCCGAGGTACCAGTCGGAGTAGTCAACCGTCTTCTTGAACAACGTATAGGCCAAACGTTCGGAGGTGCGATTGGCCTCACGTCGGCGCCCAAACGCTACAGCGTCTCGATACGCCCCAGAACAAGGTGAGCCGTGCGGTTCCATTCGGCAGTCCAGGCCTCCGGATTCTCGAAGCGTATCCCGGCTGATGCAAACCACTCAGGGGCTCGCTCACCCGTCTCGTCACTGACGTTGTACCATGCTAGTGACATGTACCGCGTATCCAGGTCAAGGCGTGCCTCGAGAGCAAGTGGTTGCGAGCTGCCCTTGACTTTTCTAGCGACTTGGGCATGCAGGAACTCCAAGTCACAGACGTTCATGTGCACATCCTTGGTGTGCGGCACCAGCTTGCGATAGAGGTATTCACCCCCCGAAAGCGCCATGTTGGTCCAGATGGACGAAGTGGCCACGCCGCAGTTGTTCATGGTATGTCCGTGTATAGCGGCCCGGAACTCTGGGGCCTACATATCCGACAGGACATGTAGTGTGGCCGTTGTTTCCTCACTCATCTCGCTCGTAGTCTGATGGATCGTGGACGTCCGCAGCCCGGTTGACGGGCAAGTCGTAGGCGCCTTGGCACTGCCGGGCGTAATTCCGTACTCGAGGAGGGCCTTGTCGAGCGCCCAGGTACCAATATACGGAATCCAATAATTGGTATCGTTCCAACTATACTTGGGCAAGTTGAGTAGCGAGTAAGCCTGCTCGTTGGGCCTGAAGTACTCATTCTGGCAAGGCGTGACGCTGCCAGATGTAGCGTGACGAGGCTCTTTGCGACAGTAGAGAGATTGTCTTCGTTTCGCCGGCACGACGACGCAATCCTCGACTGCAGAGACAGCTTGCGAATGAAGCCGACGCAGACAGGGTGCGAGCCTAGGTCTACCTATATCGTCTTGCCGTCCACCAGACCCAGATCTTGCGCGGCTTCGACGGCGGCAGAAAACCCGACGGTACCGCGAGTTTGGCGGCGAAGATACGTCGCATTGATCGTCTTGCCGTCGAAAACGGCCGTTCCGAGCATGGTTGACAGAACAGGGACGCTCGGGGCTTTGAAAGGCAGGTTCTTGGCCAGCTTCTCCATTTCGCCGACCACTGCGTCCATCTGACATGTGTGGTAGGCAAACGGGATCTCCAGTGGCACACACTTGTAGCTGTTGGCCTTAAGCACCGTTCTAATGGCCCCGACGTCGGCCTTAGTTCCACCGAGCACGGTGTCCTCGTGGGTGTTCTGGCAGGACACTTCATATTCGACGTTCGACGTCTCAGAGGCCCTCCTCAGGACTCTCTCAGTTTCCTCTGGCGAAGCCAGCACCGACATCATCGAGTGGCGGTACGGCGTACAGCGTTCTTCGGTGATCTGAGCACGGCGACCGACAAGATAGAAAACATCCGTGGCAGAGAGAACACCAGCGACTGTGAGAGCGGCTTACTCACCGAGACTATGACCTATACCTGCGCTGGGACGGACGCCAAGCAAATTCCAGAAGCGCGCCAGGGCAATCTCCAGGACTACAATGCTTAGCTGACTGACCACTAGAGACATCATTTTATCGTCTGTGCTGCCAGTAATGGCGGGCACGACGGAGGGGAAGCCCAGTCGCTGGACGAGCTGGTCAAGCTACAACATTTGCGTGCGGAATCCTGGGAAGTCGTCGAACAGCTCTTGGCGGATGCCTCGATTGGAGGCGCCCTGGCCAGTGAGGGCGAAGACCACTGATGGGAGGCTGGACGGCACAGTTGTACAATAGTCGCGACTTTGTTGTCAATAGATGAGCGGAGAAACTTTTGTAGACCAGAGACGCTGGAGACGGCGGTGGCGACTCACAGATTATGGTGCATACGCCGGGCGCATGTCATGTATGGCGAGGGGATGGAAGAAGATGTTGTACACCATCAATACACTGACAAGGAAGCGTAAGGCGAGGGACTCTGGGAGAAGGCGTGCGACACTCCCTTTGACCAGGAAGTAGTCCACGTTCTCCAAGTAACTGGAAGCCATGGCTGTGGCGGATCAAGATCAATGGAGGGGGGGAAGAAGCCGGAATGAGCTCCTAAGTAGCACATTGACTTGCAGCAGAAGAGCTTTATTAGGAGCCTTGTCGAAAATTCACAGGGCTTATAGAACGTAAATCAGCACAAATTAATGCCTGGTGATTGGTTCCTGCTCGGGTGGGTTACTTGAATCCGTGGGTGTGTAGGATCAACGGGAGCCGTCCTGCAAAACGCCTCACGCAACAGTATCATCAGGTCTGGGCCACGGGCTTTAACCGCCACCACCAGAATCCGGCCTATAAAAATGCGGCTGGCTGACTCATTTAGAGAAAACTATAACTTAGGGTTTTACGCATCGAAATGGGCCGTTCGGGGTTGCATCGTGCGGGCTCGACCTTGCAGCATTTGTCTATTATTATTATTATTATGACGTTTTACGTCTATGGGTAGCCCGTCGGGGCGAAAGACGCGCTGGGCTAGTAGTACATATAGTGGGGTCGTCGCGTTCTAGGACGCGCCCCTTGAGAAAAGGAAAAATAAGCCCTATAGGGGGTAGAAAAAGAGGGCCACCTCTGCGCATAGGGTACCTTCTTCCTTCACCACCTCCGTTCCCACCACTGTTCTCTGCTATCCAGCTTATCGGGGCTTTGTGCGTCGTTTTCTAGGCCTGATCCCCCGTCCGCGGGTTAGAAGGCGGGGGTGTAAGTCCGCTTCGTGCGTCTGGCGATTTAGTGTTCCACAATGGCGCCATGTCCTATTGTTAGCTATAGGTGAGTGGCCCGGAGACCGCTAACCTACTAATCGAAGGGTACGAAAGGAAAAGAAGAGAGAGAGAGAGACTAACCGGCCGAGATAATAAGGAGAAGAGAGAGAGTGTATGCGCCTCGGCGCTATTGCTGCTGCTGTTGCTTACGCCTGGTACCTAGGATAGACCCGTGTGAAGAACTCTGTTTCCTGGGCTAGGCGTATGTAGCGATCGAATTCCGTGCCTATTACCCGTCGGAACGTGTTAGGGGCTGAAGGGGTTAGCTTTAGCCTCTTATTCACGTTAACCTTCCGGCAATAGAGCAGGTAGTTAGGTGATTTCCTCCGCCTGCACGAGCAGAGGTTATATGAATCTTAGTAGTTAAAGCGTTCGTGGTACGCCGCGAAGTCGCCGTAGGCTATACGGGCCGCTAGTAGGTGATATAGAGAGGCTCGAGGGACCTAGAGTTCCAGGGGGTAGCGTAGCTAGGCTAGGAGTTCGAGGTCACGATAGTAGAAGGAGGTTATTAGTAAGGCCTATTCCCACTAGCTACCGAAGTCGTCCTTGACCTGCTAACGAGCCTATCTTCGTAAGGTAGCGGTCGTTGGCCTAGATACCGCTAGTAGCGGGAGCCTTATGCCGGCTTTCGCTAGTAGGTTAGCCCTCTCGTTACCTCCGATCCGATAGTAGCCAGGGCACTATCTAACCTATACGCCGTGCCGTCTAGCGAGGCGTTAGAAGCGTAGCGCCTCGCGCTAGGAGGAGTCGGAGGCTCGGTAGGTGATAGCCCTAATCGCCGCCGTGTTATCGAGGTATACGAAGACTAACTAAGATAGGCCGAGTGCTAGCGCGGCTTCGAGGCCGGCTAGGGCCCCGACCACTTCGGCGTCGTATACCTCTGCTCGACTAAGCCGCCCAGAGCCATAGGTGGCTTTAGCGCCTTTAGATACCATGGTATACCCGTATCCAGTGGCATTGTCCATCTATATGCCGTCTATGAAGACGACTACCGCGTCTGCCGGCAGTGTCTCGTGCCACGCTTGGAAGGCCTTGGCGGCTTCGTCTTTAGCGAGCCCCTACGTTAGGTCAGGGGCAGGGGGCGCTGGCCCGAGGAGCCTGGGCCGGCTAGAGCCCGGGAGCAGGGAGACTAGTCGTTCGAACCGGGTCGGCGCCGTCGTCGGTAGTCTTAGGCGTTTAACGTAGCTTGCAGGCGTGCCGCGGCGGGGGGATTTGGTGTGCCTAGAGAGACGGGGCATAAGAGGGTAGTTCGAGTCTAGCGTGCTAAGGCGAGCCGTAGTCTTTATCCTAGTTAAATCTAGTAAGATATCGATCGGTGCTACGCCGGTTTCGCGGTGTATTACTAGCGTAGGGGTGGTCTTCCAGACCGGCAAGACTGCCCGTAACCCGACGTTTAGTGCCTTCTGTAGACGGCTAATGTGGGCTTGGATTTGCGTTGAGACGCTGCTAGCCCTACCGTGCCGGATGCCCGGCTTCGTGCGGCCGGGGTACCAGGTGCAGGCCCCGTAGAGCAAGACCGGCAGCACGCACGCGGTCAGGGCGGCCCTCGCGGTGGCCGCTGGTGGTCCTCTGCGGGTGTTGCCCAGGCTGCGCAGGAACTCGGCGAGCCTCTTCCCCTTTGCCGCCCAGGTCTCGACGCAGCATTTGTCTAGTCGGCATTCGAGGAAATGTCTAGGGTAGCTGGACAGGCAAGCTGGTAGTTGATAACCCGATAAGTTACGACACTGGTGTATCCACGGAGGGGAAAGAACTGAAGCTGATTATAATCTGGCTCATTCGGTAGGATATAGTCTTGCGAAAGCGAGGTGCCAATGAGGCATATACGTGGACTTGTCTATGGTATCTCTATTAAATAAATATAAATAATTCACAACCTATTACTTCCCCGTATTCCATAACCTATAAGGTCTCGACCCCCGACAGTCTTAACAATCCTAGACAGTCGTGGCATCATGTAGTGGGCGCTGGACAATCCCATCCTAGCATAGCACACGCTTGCAACCCCCAGTCCGCTGCTCAACCGGCGGCATACCTGGACATGGTACGGAGCTTGGGGCCAAAGTGCCAGAAAACAAAAGGCGCCACCCAGCCAATACCCATGCTGATGAATGCCAGCACGCTGGTGCCCCATCCGTAGCCCAGTGCGCTGTACATGTAGGGAGCGAACAGCGGGAACCCAAAGCCAGCCAAGCTGCGGAGGATGGCGCACGCCGCCATGGCGCTGGCGGCATAGGTCTGGTAGCTGTCGACAATGTACGTCTGCATGCCCTGCAGACAGGATATGGTGCCCGCGGTGAAGATCAGGGCGCCAATGTTGGGCATGATCCAGTGCGTGCGCCCGATGCTCCAGCCGTACCAGAAGAGGCCGATGGTGCTGATGACGGAGCCGACGGCGAGGGACGGCATGCGGAACTCGGGCTTGCCGACATCGTTGTTCCGGGCTTTGAGAGTCTTGTAGATGCGGTCGACAAGCTTGAGGTTGACGAAGAGGCCGACGAAGGAGCCGATGGCAATGGAGAGGTAGTTGAGTCCGCCGATGCCGGGTTCCATGTGGTAGACCACAGTCCAGATCTCCGGGAATGTCGCAAACATGAGGTAGGTCGTGCCAAACAGGTAGCCCATGTAGATAGCCATGCAGAAGACGATGGGCTGCGTTGTAAACAGCCGCACCGGCCGCTCGAAGGCGTGGAGGAGCTTATAAGTGAGTGTCTCAACCTTCTCGTTGATATGCAGCTTCTCGTTGCCAGTCTCCTTGATCAGGCGGTCGCGTCGCTTCCGCAGGAGCGTGGCCGGGTGACACTCGCGCAGCCAGATGAAGCCGACGGCCTGGACCCCGACGGCGGCGGCCGAAGTTGACCAGAAGACCCAGCGCCAGGTCGAGTACTGGGCGATGAAACCGCCGGCGATGGGCCCGACGACGGGACCGAGGATCGGTCCGAGGGTGTAGATTCCCATGGCCTTGCCGCGTTCTTCGGCGCTCCACATGTCGCTGCGAGACAAGTTAGCAAAGGAAGTATTGGTTGGTGTCCTGTTCGCCTCTTACCTGATGGCACCTCCTCCAATTGCCAGCGGCGCACTGCCACCAATACCCGCAAGAAAGCGGAAAGCAAAGAACTGAGCCTTGGTCTTGGCGAAACCGCATCCCAAATTCCACGCGAGGTACCACACGTTGCTGACCTGAAGCAGGCGCACGCGGCCGTACAGCTCAGACGCTGGACCAAAGAAGATGGGCCCGACGGCGTAGGCGAGGATGAAGATGGCGAGAGAGAGGTACACCTCAATCTTGGTGTGCATGCCCAGGCTCTTGCCGAGCTCTTGCATCGCGGGGGCAATCATGGCCGACGAGACGGGCGAGATGAAGACGAACAGGGAGACGGCCCAGGTGTTCTTCCATTTCTGGGCTTTAGGCCAGTTCTTGGGGTTCTCTGGATCGTCTGGTCCGCTCCATGTGACGAGGTTGGGGTCTTTGTTTGTTTCGGCATCGAGGGAGGGATCGGTTTGGATTGGCACCTTGGCTGCCTCGAGGTCTTTGTCGTTGGCCTGCGTCGGATCGTTGGCGACGTCCTTCTCAGGGAACGGCGCAACCCCCTCGTCGGAGGTGCTTGGGATCTTGTCGCTCATCATGGAATGGAACTCAGATCGAATGAGGCGGTTTTGCATGACAGCCAGTATTTGCCTTCATGGCCCCTATGTCTGGACATTTATAATCTTTTGGACTGCCTAATGCGTGCATCACGCAGCTAATCGCCGGCCCGCATTTCACTACGGGCCCGGGTCGCCCGTAACGAACCGACGCGCTGTCCAATGGGAGGGTACCATTCTTCGGGCCCGGCCCCGGGGGAGGGTTATGGGTCCACCCTCCGGGCCCTCGAAACCCGGGGGTTAGTCACGTGCCCATTTTCACGTGATACAACTCACATCCAATGACTATTACTAGGCAACTGTCTTGGTCGCGATTTTCGGGGACTTGGCTCCCTCACCCTGGCAATCTTCCAACGCAAAAGTCAGCAATTGCTTTCCACCAGACCGGAGCATATCGATGGTATCACGACTGCCATCATGGCTCTCATAATTACCTGAAAGCAAGATAGTCGAACCTCGCCCGACGTTTGCGATCGTTGCTCGACCGCTTTTGAACCACAATAGTACGACGAGCCGTGGCGAGCCCCAGGCCAACTTGATGATATGGCACTAAGCTCCTCGCGTACAAACGATACCTTACTTTCTCTTGACCCTGGGCCCTCGGATATACTCTACCGAATACAACGAGTCCGCGGAGAATACAGCCGAGTTCTATACGTCACAGTCGCCAATCCTGCTGTCATTCCCGAGGACAAACGTACACACGGTCGATCGGCTATCGCAGAGCTCAGCAAGTTGGACAAATGGAGCGATAACTGGACAACTCTCCTTGTTCACAAGGATAATGATGGGATCTGGTGCGAAGCTGACAAGTTCCGCCCGCACGCACTGCCGAGGGATGTGCTCGATGATTACCCTGCATACGACATATCCCACTTCGAGACTCGCCGTTCATTCAACCATCGTGTCTCGGAGGTGGTTCATAGTGGACGGGCTTATGTTCTTAAGATCGCCCGGTTTCCACACGAAGTGCCTGCGTTAACCCGAGAGTTAAAAGCTTACCACAGTCTTGCCGGATCGTCCCTAGCGCCGCAACTAATCGGTTACGCCTTCGAAGACAGTCCGGATCGCATCCTCGGCTTTCTAGTAGAGTCCATCCATGGGCGTGTCGCTGGTGTTAGTGACTTTGAGTCCTGTCGCGAAGCTCTGCAACAGCTTCACCGGCATCTCATTCATGGCGATCTTTGCAGATACAACATCTTGATCACTTCTGTGGGACCCAAATTTATCGACTTCGAGAACTCAATTTTGTCTAGTTCAAAGGACTGGAGCAGAAGGAGGATGGATGCTGAAATGCAAGGCCTGGCAGGCAAATTGGCCGACAAATCTATAGACGGGCGTCCTTGGAACGGTCAATAGAATGATTCTCTCCTACAAGTCCGTTTATTCTCCTTCCAGCAATGCTAATACCTCGCCATGAAGGTCAGAGATGATTCAACCACTAGCTAGACAAGTTCTACACTTGTGTGTAGACTCCTTCACTTCATGGTATCCCCATGTCCCACTAGGGCAGCGTATTTCTTCTTTTGTATCATGCGTGGCGCATTTCACAAATTCGCTATTGACGGTATGCCCACATTGATATCGGATCTGATACTGTGTACACACATGCCTTTGTGGAGGCATATCGCGAAGGGTGAGATTGTGTGGTTGCCGTTGATAGGCCTGGAAGGAGTTAGTCCTCAGGAAATCGAAAACGAGAATTGTAATACTAAAAGGCTCCAAATCGACAAAGAGATAGCTCTTACCAAGTAATCGGAGTACTGTAAAGTAGTCTCGTGTTTGCAATAATCAACTTGACTATAAAGATGAATGTTGGCTGAATGGAATGCGAGTGCGACTGCAGCCTAACTCCCCACACCAGGATGACAGCTTCTGCCTCAGGCAATAACAGCGGTGATGGCTACCGTCTATAGCAGTCCCCACTGTTGCCAAAATTCTTATCACTATTCGTAGCCAGTAAGAAAATGAAGAGTTTCGGCGAAGGAGCAATATTGAGCCCACGACCCGACGCACCTACCAAGCGACCCTCGGCATGCCGTTGGTACATGAGCGGTGAGGGTGACGAGACCTGCGTCTGTAAATAGCTGAGACTCGGGCGATTTGGACCAACAGGTGTGGGACGACGGAGTACGAAATACTTGCCCCCCCCTTCGGTCTCGCCTCCTCCTCATTCTCGTTCCATTCTCCCGAACCTCCTCCTCACTAAATAGGTTGGGCTCGTGGCACGCGACATCCATGAGATATACTAGCCGCCACCCATCACAACAATAGCTCAAGAAATGTCTCAGATCTGTTCATTGCGTAGGCTATGAATCCCACCACCAGCAACCAACAGAACAACCGATGCACTCCAGCAGGATGTTTCTACCGCAGAACACGGTGGTTGCACGCCTGGAACACGAGGTCTCTTAGTACATACGAAGTACCTGTGCACGTTTAGCCTGCGGGGTGGATACCTCGGGTGAGATGCGCAATGTCTGCTTGAGTGTTGGATACGGGCTCGGCCAGTCGGTCGAAAGCCGAGCGCTCAGTGCATCCACCCGACAGTATCAAACTGACAGCTATAGACTCATCAGATAGATTTTTTAATGTAAAGAGAACTTGATTTCTATCATTCAGAAGAGAGGAATTGGACCTCCTTTTATATCTCTCAATGGTGGGCTTTTCTGTGGCAATAAAGTCTTACATACTTCCATAGTTAAGCTATTATTTATGCTGTACCTCGTATCTCATCCTCGCAGCTACATTAAAACGGAAAGCTCTGTACTTTCATAAGAGCATCTATACCTAGCATAGAACTGCTTCGTCTTTAGGAAGAGCGACCTACGGCGTTCTTCGGGGCTTTTCGGTTCTGGCTTACAATGGATCGCTGAAAGAGGTGATAACACTGTCGGATAGGTCGGTTGACCTAGGCAGCCCTTGGCCGAGGAAAAGGAAGTCCTGGGGGTCAGTGGCTAGCTGACTGGATAGCTGACTAGATATCTGATCTGATGACTAGATAAGTCGTGTGCTGATCTATTAGTCGGGCTGCTGATCCCTGGAAAAAGCAAGGAATAGGCCGGCTAGCCACGGAGGCGGCCGGGGGCAACTGGAGGCTAAAGAGGGCAGGATTTCACTTACACGGATGGAAGGGACAAGACTCAGGCATCAATTTGATCAATGAATTGGAATTCAACCGCTATTTTGACCGATGAATTTGACCCCTAAATTTACCCCTATTTTACATATGATTTGGAACCGCATAACGCGACAATAACAAATATATACTAATATATTCAACCCACATTCATCCAGGGCGTTAAACTGTATAATAGCCCCTTTCCTAATTACCTATACCTCGTCCCATATATACGGATCAAGCCCTCCCAGAATAACAAGCCCTGACATCTAAAACTGAACTATACTCTTGGAAAATCAAAGACAGGACGCATTACAACAGTCAAATATAGTCTATTCGATTTGCTTTTTAAATTATGGGCAGTTTACCCCGAGTTCAGACTGCTATAATGGGAAATTATGATGGAGGCCTGGTACTATGAGACCCCTATCCCAGAGCTGATGGAAGACATAGTTCTTGTTCGAAACAACGCAGTGTCTGTGAACCCGGTAGACACAAAAATGATGGGCCCATATGTCAACACCGGGGGCGATTGCAGGAGGCGAGTTCGCGGGTATTGTTGAAAATATCGGGCCTGACGCTGCCGAGTACAATATCAAGGTTGGAGACCGGGTCTGCGGCGCCATACTCGGCATGAATCCCATCGATCCTGCATTGGGGGCCTTCGCGGAGTACGTCGGAGCCCACTCCTCAGGCCTACTCAAGGTACCCGAAGGACTGAGCTTCGAGACCGCCGCCAGCATGAACATGGGCTTCATGGCCGCTGGGCTAGGCCTGTTCAAGAGCCTAGACCTTCCTGGATACCCGCTGCAGCCGAATCACAAGCCGATGCCAGTACTTGTCTACGGTGGCTCGACGGCCACCGGCACGGCTGCGATCCAGCTCCTTAAGCTGGCTGGCTTCTCCGTCGTCGTGACATGCTCGGTGCACAACTTCGCCCTCATCAAGTCGTATGGCGCCGATATTGCTTTCGATTACCACCTGTCCACCTGCGCGGCCGACATTAGAGCGCAAACCAAGAACAGCCTGTGCTAGGCCTTGGACTGCATCTCTACCCCACAGAGCATGGACCTTTGTTACGCCGCGCTTGGGCGCGCTGGCGGAAGGTACACGGCCCTCGAGCCTTGCTCGGAGGGGATCGCCGCAACGCGAAGGGTCATTAAGCCTGATTGGATCTTCGGCCACGTCACGCTCGGGAGGCGGATCAACTGGCCCGTTATGCCGGATATAGCCATGTTTGGCGTTAAATGGAGGAAGACTTTGCAGGAGCTGTATGACAAAGGTGCTGTCCGCCCTCATCCCCTAGTGATGGGATCCGGGGGTATTATGGGTATATTTCAGGGCATGACCGATCTCAAGGACGGAAAGCTTTCTGGAAAGATGCCTCCAATTCCTGAAGTAGCCAACAGTGCCGTGATTCTACGCGATGCTCTGTTTGACAAGATGTCCCTCGAAGAGTTTACGACGGTTCTAAACCCAAAAGTCGCGGGCACTGAGCTGTTAGATGAAATATTCCATAACACACCTCTGGACTTTTTTATTGCGTTGTCCTCATTGACTGCTACCGTCGGCAATAGCGGCCATAGTAACTATACCTGTGCCAACATGCACGGTGGCTCTAACAGCCCAGCGCAAGAAGCGTGGCTTCGCTGGCTCTGCCATGGCCATGTGTTCCCTGATCGGCCTGGGATTTGTCGAGAGATCTGAAGAGCTGAATGACGACTACTTTCAAAGCTTGGCCACCAGAATATCTCAGAGAGAGATCTGCATCAAAAGTTTGCCGAGGCTATTGTTGTCGGTAGGCCGGACTACACTGACAACTCAGAGCTTGTCAGTGGGCTGGTTCCGATTTACGCTGACGCGAAAGTCAAAGCTCGATGGCGAACGGATACTCGATTCAACCATTTTGTCATGAAACGTCCAGGATCCTAGACGTACGCCGGGCAAGTCGTGGATAAACCCGTCAGAGTCAAGCTCGCCCAAACGAAGAAGATCCAAGAGGCGTCTGCCCTCATCAAGGAATTTTTTGTTGCCAGACTGAAGCGCATAATGATGATTTCCAAGAACGAAAACGTGAATGAGAAGGCGTTCCTTGTTGAACAGGGCATTGACTCTCTCATGGCGGTCGAGATCCGCACGTGGTTTCTGTGAGAGCTTGAAGTTGACATACCAGTCCTCCAGGTCATCAGCGGCGGGTCTATCCTAGATCTCCTTGCGCATGCTCTGGAAAACATTCCAAAGTCAGTTCTAGACCTGAGTGCGCTTGAGGGCGGCGGTAATACACAGACGACAGCAGCGGCGCTTTATAAACCAGGTTCTCGAGGGCCGCTTAATCAGATTTCGGCGAGATTCGAGCCCACCAAGGGCACATACGACTCTCAAGAATCATCAAAAGATTTCTCTTCGCAACCTGTAACGCCACAAGAAACGCCAACACTAAGACTGAGGTGAGTGTATTGCTCATCCCAAGTAAAGGCGAGGGTAAGGAGTTCTCCAGCCGCATGTCTTTCGGACAAGAGCGATTCTGGTTTTTGGACGGCTACTTTGAGGATAAGAATATTTTTAACATGGCAATGATGTTTAAACTCACTGGAAGCTTACACATCTCCCGGGTCGAGGAAGCGCTCCAAGTTGTTACACGGCGCCACGAAGCATTGCGAACTCGGTTCTTCTGGTATGGTGAAGGCGATCACCGGTTTGGCATGCAAGGCGTACTTTCCGAGTCCCCTATTGGTTTAGTTTTAAAGAGCATCGGCTCCGAGTCGGAGGCAGACGACGAGCTGCAGAAGGTATATAATTGCGCCTAGGACATGAATAGCTAGGAGACTGTCAAAGTTTCTGTCCTCTCCATCTCAGAACATGTCCACTACCTCGTCTGCGGTACTAATCACTAATCACATTTTTATTAATGGTTACAGTCTAAGCTTACTCCTTGTCGAACTCGAGTTCGCGTACTCTAGACGAGCAATGCCGCCGGTAAGCTTCGAGTCACAATGCCGTTACCTTGCCACGGAGCAGCGAAATCGATACGAGATGGGCACAATGAACAAGTCGATCGAATACTATCGTGCAATTATTGCCACTGACTTAAAGCCTATTGATCTCTTCCCGTTTGCCCAGTCCCAGACCCGGCTAGTTTTGGACCGATATGGCCATTTTGAGGCAAAGGTAACGCTCCATTCTTCTCTCGCATCAAAGATTAAGCTACTTGCGCGAAAGAAAGGCTCAACCTTGTTCCACCTTTATCTTGCCAGTCTCCAAGCCCTTATTCTTTTGCCTCATCCCGGATATGAACGAGTTCTTTATTAGAATTGCGGAAACCGCACGGATAAGAACCATATGTTCAGCTTGGGCTTTTCCTCAATCTCCTTCCCCTACATTTCACCAAGAGCCAACCTAGGACGAAAAATTGTGAAATTATTTCAGAGGCCCGAGATAAAGCATACGCAGCCCTTCAGCATTCCGATGTACCCTTCGACGCACTGCTACAGGACCTCAAAGTTCCAAGGTCAAATACACACACGCCTATCTTTCAGGTTTTTGTCGACTATCGCCAAGTCTACCAAGACAGAGCTCTCTAGGGTGGATGCAATACTAGCGAAGAAAAACGGTACAATGCACGGACTGGTAACGATATCGCCTTGGAGATCACTAAGAATTCCATGGGCCCATCAATGCTTTTTCTCCGCCTGTAGGAAGGGCGGTACTCCAAGATTAGTAACGAGCTGCTTCTCCGTTCCTACGTAAATGTTCTTGAGACCTTTACGAAGCATATCGATATCACTGTTCATGAACTTCTATGGTGGGATCCCAAGGATATTGAGAAGGCTCTCGTGGCAAAGGTAAAGATGAAGGAAACAACCGTGGCATTTAGAGTCTCAGCTGACTGTGTTGTCGCGCCCGAAATGAAGCTGCAGTGGCCAGCCAATTTACCTCGCCACGTTGATCACATGACCGCGAATCCCAGCAAAAAGCTCGCCTTGAAGGACGGGCTTGGGCACATTCTAACGTACGGGGATATGGGCAGCCGGATTAACACTACCGCTACGAGCCTCATTTCCGCCAGTGTCACGGCCAGGACACCGGTTGCTGTATTCTAGGACCCATCTACAGATTGGATCTGTTCCAATTTTCGGGTTGAAGCAACGTACATACCTCTGGATCTCCGCAACTCTATCGTTCGGCTCATCAGTATCACCAAAGCTTCGTAAACCGATGATGGTCTTAACAGATCGGAATACCACAACAAAGACGAATTTGATCAGAGCTGATCACGTCACAGAGATCAATGTATCTGAGCTGGTGACATCGACATCGACATCTCGGTTGCCCTACAACGCCAAGTCAGACTTGCCTGTCGTCATTCTCTTCACAAATGGCTCTACAGGAGAACCTAAAGGTGTCATTATGTCCCACAGCAACCTGGTTGCAGAGTGCGAGGGGTACTACAGGTTCTGCGACCTCTCTGCCGGTAACGCCGTTGTCATGCAACAGAGCATCTTCAGTTTTGACTTTTCAATCGAACAGACCTTTGCAGCCCTTGCCGGAGCAGCTCTCAAATGGCTTGACGGGCAGTCGGGGCTGGGGCCGGAGGCAGCGGGAGGGAGCAGGGCAGCTGGGACAAGTCCAGCCCTAGTCGGAAGGCTTAGGAGGCTGGGTCGGCGCTGGCGGCCCGCGCGACGTCGTGGTTGTTGCAGGTGTGGTGGTGCCGGTGTCGGAGGGGTTGAAGGCGGCCTCGATCTTGAACGACATGGAGGACTAGAAGATGCGGCTATCGCTGCCATCAAGCGTCATGACGAGGCCGTAGACCATCTTAGCACGGAGGGAGGGATCGACGTCCCAGGAGTACTTCTGGTCAGAGAGCCTTTTGGCCCTCTTCAGCCGGTGTTGTCGGTATGGATACCACCAAGAGCGAGCCATGTATTGTCTCCGACCGTTTATCCTCGGCTCTTTTGCGAGTACAGGCGAGCGCTTTGATTAATGGGGTATATGATGATACTGCTCTGTGATATGCCGTTTCGATCGAGCCTGCACGGTGTACCCCGGCAGCATGGAAAGACATCGAGCTAGCAAGGCCACTTCATCCACCACACTCTCAAGATGTTATGTCCTGACGGATCTCGGAGAACGCATACCTCGTTCAGGATCTGCTCGACACAGGTCTCACAAAGCCAAGCTAAGTACGCCAAATAGTCTCGATTTCTCACCGCACGCTCAGCCCTGCGCCCGGTCCAGTCTTTGCTGAGCCAGGCCATCGCGTCCGCCGCCGAAAACTTGGAGAGGTTGGTGATGCGGTAGCTCCAAATGAATGGGGGAGGTTGAGCGGGCGACTCTGCACTTCGTACTATCGTGACGAATGACTGATCTACGCATTCATACCTACCGCCTAGTACGTTCACGCCTGTCGCCGAATAGATTCAGCCCTGTTTCCGAGTACGTCCACACCCTCAGGCAGTCTGTGTTTACACAAGCCGATAATGTCTATATTACGAGGGGTTAGCGACTTACCAGACCACGCGATCTGCCTGCCGAACGCGCCAGTGAGTAAAACCCATAAGTCTAGCGAAAGTGTTTCATGAGACTTGGACAATATCTCCATCTTAGTACATACCATCTAATGTGGGCACTTCCTACGCCCGGCTTATTCGCTATTCATGACTGCTTCATCTTCTGCCCTGGCATCGACATATTTAGCCAATCTACTCCTGTGCATTCATCTTCTCCTTCAATGACCCAGCCAAGGCACGAGTCTCCTCCCCGAACCGCTCATCCCCCGCAATAAACGACAGCTGTTCCTTCCACTGCCCCCAATTCTGCATGGTCCATACCTCACCAGCATTCGCCTTGCACTGCTTGTATACCCACCTGCGCGCCTGGTCCGGCACCAACCACTGCGACGCAGCTACAAGATCGCCCGCAATCCTACGTGGACCACCGTCCTTGCGTTCCTTCAGATCAGGATACGTATGTGCTGAGGGCACGATGTAGGATAGTGCGGATACGGCGCTGCAGTCAATCAGGTCCAATGTCGTGAGGCGTGCGATGAAGGTTTGGATGTTTCGCCAGCGGAGTTGGAATTCAGAGCCGGGTGTTTCTACTTCAGAGAAGGGGTATGCGAATTCTGCGAACAGTCAGTTTCAGCGCTTTGTTGGCGAAAGAGAGGATGGATGGCATACCCTCAGCTTCTCGTTGGAACCTCTGCGCCAAATATTCAGTCGAACGAGTGCCAAATGGCCATAGTAAACACGTCTTATCCAAGACAGGCTTATCTGAATTGTCATAGCTCAGATCGGGTACTTCATGCTTCGGCAAACCCTTAAGCGCCTGAATGAATTCAATGAGCACATTCTGCGCAGCGTGGGCGGGATGATAGGCGGAGCACACTCTTGCGATGCACCCGACGATCATATCAACATGTCTCGAGGGATTAGGCCCAACGAAGTACATCCTATCATTCTCTTCTTGACTGGGTTCGCGGTCCTTGAGCTGGAGAAATCGCGTGTTGGCTTCGCTGGTGACCCATTCGTCAATTTGGATTGCAGCCTGTGACGGCGGCGTGGTTTGGGTAATGACACCGTTAAGAATTTGCTTGTATGCGAGGTCCTCGGCATCATCGTCTCTGTCAAAGAGTCGAGGGTCGAGAGGGGCAGCGTTGGCGTCTTGTGCAGTCATGGTGGTGATTATTGATTCCACTACTTGATAGTGTGAGAGTAGAATGGATGGCAGCAGTAGATTTTGCAGATGTGTTACCGATGTCCGGCAGATTCAAGTGTTGGCCAGGTTTGGCAGATCTTAGTAATAAATGTCTTGTGGGAATGCATCCGACCAGGCCATCGAACTACAAACACTTGGGCTAGGAGCAGGCAGCCTGTGCACGTGTCACCTAACGACCAATACGTCATCGCAGTCTTCGTGGTCATCGCATCGTCAACAAGAACAAAGGTGCACAGCCTTGTTGCCCCAGAATAAAAGGATCAGGTGGCTCTGAAAATCTCAATCCTCCCCAGAGGGGCTAGTTGTCAAAATGGTCTATTCGGTCGAGACTTTTGCCACATCTGACAGGTCATGCAGCAGCTGACAGCAACTGATGCTTCATGTGCATGTACAGCCGCATTGACACATTTAATCCACGAATGTAGACTTGAAAAGAACTTCCGGGTTCCACGACGGGCCGAGTCAGCCCTGTACGAGCTGTACCAGGGACGTATTTGTGCATGAATATCGACCCTAAAATGGGCTAGTGTGTCGGCTCGCCCCTGGTCAGCGATATCAGCTGTAAGCTCAAGTGCCCCAAGCGCCCCTTCCATATTTTATTTCCTCGTCAATTGACTCCTCTGAGCTTCAAGATACTCGCGGCAACCGCCCGGATACTTTGAAGTTATCAATATACTCAATTACGACAGTTACATATCTCATCATAGTAGTTAATCGTCGACGGCCTGTCGAAGTTCGTCCGCCGTACCTGCGTGTCTCGGCGATGTTCCGAGGCTTACATTCGTGACATGCGAGGGCCGAAAGAAATGACTTCAGGAACATTGATCGCCAGTGAGATTTAAGTAGGTTCGGGTAACCCGGGTCTCTTGCTTAGTGTCGCAGAGGACCCTCTAAGGACAGAAGCCATGGCAAATTTGATTGGTAGCCTGATTGGCTCCTGCTCACTGTATGCTGTAAGGCCTCACTATGACTCTAGGTAGGCTGCATTGCCTCCTGCACCGTAAGCTGAATTCTGTCTCGGTTATTGGATACCTTGTTACTGTATCGATTATCCTGCATCGCGCCTTATGTGCGAGGAAGTAAGAGTTGACAGGGTATGTATTGTCTTATATGAGAGACATCTATATAAGATCCCATTTCTCAACCAGGCGCATTGGAGTTTATCTCCTCACCATACCACCGCAGATTTTCTATTCTCAGCTCTTTTTTATTTCCATTAAACAGTCACAATGAAGTTCCTCGCTGCCATCTTCGCCGCAGCCGTCTTGAACGCTCCTGCTCTCGCTGCTCCTATCGAAGCTGACGGTGTCAGCCTAGAAGAGCGCGCTCCAGTAAGTTTCGACCAGATTCTGCTCTCTGGAAAACCTTGTTGTAGTCTTTGCAATGTTAACTTGCCTTCAGATCGTCAACTGCTAGCCCAAGCTCAATGGCAAGACTGAAAAGACATTCAAGGTTGACGTATCCACTGCCCAGGCCCAAGCCAAGAAGGCTGGCCTGACCACCGGCAAGAGCGGCGACCGTCACCGTTACCATAACGGAGACCACATCAACTTTGGTGTCCACAACTGTGACAAGAATGACGCTATCCTCTGGGAGTACCCCATCTACTGGGTTGGCAAGAACGTCGAGTGGGAGAAGGACGTCAAGACGGACAAGCAGAAGGGTGGTGCTACACCTATCCGTGTGGTTTATGCCAACAGCAACGGTGGTATTCAGTACTGTGGTGTTATGACCCACAGTGAGGTTAATGACAAGAACCAGGGATTGAAGTTCTTCCAGAAGTGCACTTGAACTTTAGCATAGAAGTTGCACGGAGTACGATCTTGTTTACCATGATCAAGTCGCACGCTTGAGCATTGTTCAAACGGGCAGCAGCTGTATTCTTATTTTCTTACAATTCCACGCCTTAAAGATTGGTTTGTCCAGAAGAATGCGCCCGACTGCACAAGGGTTTAACCTGGAGGAAACGATGGCCGTAGCGATACATTCTAGGAAAGTGCTTCATTCCTAAATAACTCGTTAATCAAAGCAAGGATCACGTTGACGTAGCTGCTGTCTGCGAGGCGGCCACTGGGAAGGTAGTCGATAACGAAGTGACGACACCGACATAGGTCAGCCCGGTATTCCACCAAGTTCCTGGACTGCGTATATCAACTCCTGCTGCAGATTATTGCGTGAAGATAGCTTCAGGTATGACTGCACCTTAACTGATTTTCCTGTGGCCGGGTTTCTCGTCGCCGGGCAGGACAGATGGTATATTCAAACCTTGAATTCTACCCGACGATGGCCAAAGTTATTGCATGCTATCCACGCAGAGGCTACTCAGTGTGAAAGACCACCCACTGTACTTATTAGTAATCGCAGAGTAATGAGGGAATACAGAATACTAACTAAACTTACTAGAAGGGGTTCATATATATCAGAAACGAGGTATTTATACCAGGGCTAATAGTCTTTCCTATTAAGAAGTCCTAAGTAGCTATTTAAAGCCTAAAAACATCAAATCGTGCTAGTACAATAACATCCCGCCAATCGACATTTCTCCCGTTGGCAGTAGAATTGGCCCTGGTCCTCCATACTGTGTCGATTAAGTCCTCCAGTACAACCAGGTTCCTAAAACCCAGTTTCCGCTGATTTCGGAACCATGCCTGCATCCGCCGCCGTACATCTGGCGAGCCACACTCGGCTCCCAGAACCAGCACAGGCCATAACATCATGCAGCCCAGCTCACCCTTGCCGACTCGCTCGACGGATTCCAATTCGCATACGCCGAGCTCGACGAGAGCCTGCACAGCGTCTATAGGGTCGCGCCGTATGCTTCGCTGGAAGAAGACGAGCCCGGCGTAGTAGAATGCCTTGGCCACGTGGTGAAGGACGACGCCTTGTGTGTTGGTCGGTGAAGCTAGGTCTGGGGGTGGGAGGCCGGGAAAGTCGAGGTACAGCTGCAGCTCAAAGGCATCGAGCTCCTTCTCTAGTGTAGGTGTCTTGGTTATCGGAGTAGCAGTAGCAGCAGCAAACATGGTCATGCGATCGTGGGCTCGCAAAAAGGACCTCGAAACGCCATAATATGGGAAGGCGAATTCGATGCCATTTACAAAACCGTCGTCGTTGAGAAAAGATTTGAGGTCATTCGGGACAGGAAAATCGCACAGGATGGCCATTGATACCATATGTCGTTGGAAGGCAGACAGCACGACCTCATCCATGCCCCGAGAGTGCAGTTTAGCAAGGTAAGCCAGGCCGCCAGAGACGTGTGCCCGCCACCGTTGGGTGGTACCAGAAATGGCGTCGACGGCGATGCAGGCCATGATGGCCATTGCAAAAGACTGATCTCGGTGCTCGTCGGCTCGGGTTAAGTTGTCGCGAAGGTGGCGGATGGCCTCTTGGTCGTGTTTAAGAGCCAGCACACGATCCTGCTCGTTGGTTCGGCCACCCAGCTCAAACAAATTAAAGGCAGCAGAGGCGCAGAGCGCGTGGAAGGTGGCGACATCGGCGTTGGAGTCTTCTGAGTTTGACACGAGGCCTTTCAGCGCCATAGGGAGCATCATGGTACGGCAAAGATTGTGAGGCTCATCAAGGAGGGCGAGTTTGCGGCTGGTGAAGGTAACCCAGTGGTGGATGAGCCTTTTTTGACTAGCTGGCATGGGTAGAACATCCAGATGGCGTGGTGGGTGATGACCATATCGTTGATGAAGCGGAGCCTGAATTGTACCAACGACTGTTGGCTGAGATTGTTGGACATGGTCGTATTCCCATCCAGGACTTAGAATAGCCGGAGTAACAGGGACAGCATCTAAGCAAACGTGCAACTCCGACCCTCGGCCTACACCAGAAGTGGCTGGCAGTGACGCCGACTCGCTGCAAAGGTCGTCGGTCTGGTCTATCGCCTCTGTCGGTATAAGCTCTCGGTGGTCGTCAGAAGGGGCAGGTGAAGGAGTTCCTGGCTCCAACACTACCCGCCGCCCCGCCAAGTTTACTGGAAAGACGGAGAAACCCCCTTGATCCAGGCCTGAAGACTCGCCAGGACACCATTGGTCAATCTGCCTCAATGTGCAGTCAAGTTCTGGAGAAGACAGACGCGGCACAAGCGACACCCCGAGGTATGTCAACGAGCGTCTGGATGCTCTGGAGCCCTGGGCCTGGCCGTCATCCCCATCGCCATCATCATCATCATCATCATTTATCTCGTCTAAATTGGGTGCAATATGACAGTGTACCCAGTTCAGGCGGATGCCGTAGCCTTCGCACTGGACACCGAACTGACGACAGCGCTGGCATGATGGAGACGCTCTACCCACAGAAGGGTTAGTTGGAACGATCAAGGGGTCGTCGGATCACTCACTCATCACACTTGACACGACGCGACCGGCAGGTCCAGCAGCCTGTGAAACACTTGGTGCGCTGCCTGTTGGTTGCTTTCATGAAATCGATTCCCGTCTGACGGGTGAGAGGAAGACTGCTGAGTTACGTTGAAAGTTCAATCAATCAGTCAGGGAAGTGCCATGTCGCTTTGACTTGCCGTCCTGGAGAGGTGTTGCCTGCCAGAGAGGGGAAGGCGTGACCGCAACGCTAATCTTGATTGGCTCGCTTTCAAATTCCCACTTCCACAACCTGGTAATAACAGTGGGCTCGCTTTGCTTTTCCATTGGCTGTTGGCTTCCTGATACCTGATATCAGGGTCCAGGGTTCAGCTTCGTTTGGCTTCATCTTGATGTTTCCAAGCCGACGGTATGGCAATGTCGCTTAAAATTTCTACTCCCTATTACACAAACCGGTGTTTTGATAGCAACTAACTCCGAACCAGGCTCCACTCTTTCCCTTCGTCTTGAAAGAGCAGCATTATATAAAGTCCCTCCAAGACGCGCAAATAGTGGCCGGAGGGCAATTTGTATGCAGCATCTTGGTCTTCGTTAGTCCGTACTAACCCTTGGTTATAGTAACGGCTCCACCTGGACCTTATCGATTCCCCCTACATATGCAAAAAGCACAGTGTTCGAGCCCACCTTCCACATCAAGTCATGGCCACGAGGGCTAGAAGTCGGGACCCTTCTGCGTCGGCAGTCAAGACAGAGAAGGGCCCAGAAACAATCACCAAGTTCAGTGATGGCGCATCCGACGACTTCGAGTTTGGCGGCTCCCTTGGCGCCGCTTCGTTAATGCTTGGGTTTCCCTTGTTGATGTGGTACATGTGGATCGGCGCAACGTACTACGACGGCCAGCTTCCCTTGCCCAGCGACAAGCAAACCTGGCCTGAGTTTGGCCGTCACCTGCTCCATCTTGTCTACGAGGGAGCCTATCCAACCGCTAAGGCCTGGGCCATCTACTGGACATTCATCGTCTTCGAAGCCATCATGTACTGCTACATGCCCGGCGTACTGAGCTACGGCCGACCCTTGCACCACGAGGGCGGCAAGAAGCTCCCGTACTACTGCTCCGCCTACACCAGCCTCTACGCAACGCTCGTCGCCGCCGCCATCCTGCATATCACCCGCCTTTTCTCGCTGTACACGCTGATCGACGAATTTGGGCCTCTCATGACCGTGGCCATCCTCTCGGGCTTCTTAAACAGCCTGATCGTCCATGTTCAAGCCATTGTTCGGGGACGAACACACCGCCTCACGGGTTATCCCGTCTACGACTTCTTCATGGGCGCCGAGCTGAATCCACGTATAGGAATCTTGGACTTCAAAATGTTCTACGAGGTCCGGATTCCGTGGTTCATCCTGCTCCTCATCACCTTCTCCGTGGCCGCTCGCCAGTACGAGACGTATGGGTACATCTCGACCGAAGTCCTCTTTCTAGCCATGGCGCATTTCCTGTACGCGAATGCTTGTGCCAAGGCGGAGCAGCTGATTGTTACGTCCTGGTAGGATACTCCTGTTGTTAAGCTTGGGGAACGGTTCCAACTGACCCGTACTTTCCTTCCCAGGGACATGTACTTTGAAAAGTTAGGCTTCATGCTAACCTTCTGGAACATGGCTGGCGTGCCATTTACCTACTGTCACTGTGCCCTATACTTGGCGAACCGTGACCCGGCCGAGTACCAATGGAATTCTTACGCATTAAAGGCGCTTTTCATGGTGTACCTCTTTATGTACTGGATGTGGGATACTTCTAACGGCCAGAAGAATGGATTCCGCCAGATGGAGAGGGGCCAACTCATCAAGCGCAACACCTTCCCCCAACTGCCGTGGCAGGTCATCAAGAACCCCAGGGCCATTGAGACGGAGGCTGGGGATCGCATCTTGGTGGATGGTTGGTTTGCGATTGTGCGAAAGCCAAACTATGTTCCCGATATGTTTTTCTCGGTGTCTTGGGGTCTGATCACTGGGTTCAAGTAAGTGTTGTCCATTTCAAGTTGCAGACAGGTAGCTGACTTTCTGGTACCAGGAGCCCTTTCCCTTGGTTCTACCCTATCTTCTTTATGGTTATGATCATTCATCGTACCAAGAGGGACATTGAAAGATGCCGAAAGAAGTACGGCGAGGCCTGGAAGCGGTATGAGAAAGAGGTGCCGTACTTGTTCATTCCAGTAAGACCAAGACGCCCATTTGCCCAAGCGAGGGAATGGAAAGCAATTGCTGACAGATTTTCAGTATGTCATTTAGAAGGGATTGCGGCATGGACGGTTCTTTCCGCATTAATGACTCTGAATCTCAATATTCACGACGATGCGGAGAAGGCTTTCGGTCGTTGTATGGAGTTCTCTACTAGAGTTTAATCTCGGCCGACCGTTAGCTACACTTTTCCCTTATATACTATAAATCCGAGCGATTTAAGATAGAGGACCTTAAGGATTTATTAGCAGCAATGTATTTCGTATTAATACTCTTCGTACCTAAAGCTTTTCCCGATTGTATCGGAATAGTTCTCTTCACGGACGCATAACAGTATCGGCACATGTATTCACATACATTGTGAGAGTCATAGGGAACCCTGCGGAAGCCGTGCTTTCTGCAAACTAGTTATGTTATCATTATTCTAATGACCAATATTTCTCCGAGCTTTGCGAGCCCTTGTAGTCCGTACGTATGATTGGTATCCGTACGGAGTACGGACTAACTTATATTGCACGCTATTCGCGGCGACTCCAACTTTTAGGCGGGGGCCAGCAATCCGCGCTCACTCGGGTAAGCCCAAATGCACCCCCCTACATCACGTCACGAGAAGACATACAGCTACTAATAGGAACGCTGAATCGGTAATGCTCGCTAAAGAAGCTTCATGTTGATCCAGGCTCGGAACCCGAGCATGGGTGGGGTGAGCGTCACCAACATCTCTATTTTGTGGTGGTCTGCTCACAACATGGATTGGCCTCATTGGCGACGAAAATCGTCTTCAAATTTTATTGTGCATACTACTTGGCGTTGCAGACGCGGCATCATGAAAGATCTAACGGGCAAGGTTCGTGCGCCTTGCGAAATGACAAGGTAAAAATTAATGCCTAACAGGGAACATGCTTTTAGACCGTCTTTATTGCTGGAGGGTCAACCAGACTGGGAAGGGGATTGGCAATAAGTCTAGCAAAGCGAGGTTTGTAGAGATTCTTGTTCGCCGTCTCTCACGGGTACCGACATGCGTGTTAGGCTGCCACATTACCATCTTCGCCCGTAGACAGCAAAAGCTTGACGAGGCCAAGTTCGAAGTCCTTGCCGCGAGGAAACACGAAAAGCAACAAGTGACGGTAGAATCGCTGGATTTGACCGATCCTGTAAAGGTACACTCACCCAACCACACCTGTTATGAATTCGATTCAAGTCTGACGACATGGAGCAGATCCAAGACACATTCAAAACGCAACCGCGGCTTCCCGATATCATCTACTGCGTAGCCGGTGGTACCACGAACGAGCTCGGATTCCTAGTCGACCTCGGCCCCGATGATATCACACGATGCATAGCCAACAACTACCTCACGAGCGCATTTCCAGCCCAGACGATGCTGAAACTATGGACCGAAAAGGACAAGCAGTTTCAGCCGGCGACGGGTCGTAAGCCCAAAGACGCGGAAGATTGTGTTTGTTAGCAGCGCAGCCGCGTTTGTAGCATTCCCCGGCTACGCCGTATACGCACGTAGGCCATCCGGTTATCCTCCAGGAAAACAACGAAGCCAAAGCCATTTGGACTAACTGCATATACTAATCTTAGCTGCGAAATGTGCTGTCCGAGCCCTCGCTGACGTGTTGTGAACCAAGCTTCTGCGATACTCGGGACCAGCGTCACAGTACTCGGTACACATCGCTTTCCCGTCCAAATTCATCTCACCTTCCTTTGTGTCCGAGCAGAAAACCAAGCCCGAGCTGACGAAACGACTTGAAGGAACAATGGCCCCGATATCAGAGCTTTCCAAGAAGCTGCACTCTTACAAGCAGGTCGCCGACTACATCATCGCGGCTGTTGACAAGGAGCAGTTTGATATCTGCAGTTAGTGCGAATCGGCACTGCTCTTTGGAGCCATGATTGGGCCGTCGCCCAAGAGGGGCCTCGGTATTACCGACTCACTTGTTTCTATGCTGGCTGCGGTTGCTGGGCCCCTCGTAAGACGATGGATAGATGCCAAGTGCGTTGAGGATTCCGCTGTGTCTGATACACACAAAGTAGCTACTTAATAAAGGCGACGGCTTACCTTTGAATGCCTGATAGGTTGAATGTAGTTTACTTGCCTATGATTACTTCGGGGAGGGCTGTCTACTATATGCATACCTGTCAACAAAACAAAATAGGGGCTGTGATGTCACATTCACCGCACAACGCTACATCGTATTGATGATTCGGTGTTTGCATTCAGGGATCAAGCCTCATTGCATTGATGACTCGAGACTCAATTGAAGCCGCAAAGCCTCAATCTCGATGTCTAACGCCACCAACACGCTTCACAGGCCACAACGGCACAAGATAACAGGAGTCCCTTTTCCACTCATTTAGTTAGCAATACAAAAGTCTTTACATGCCAATTGCCTTATCCGTCATTTGATATGTGGGAATAACAGTAATGACGTTGGATCTAGCGCGACGCCACCCACTTTCGGAACTTACCTCCAGCTTTGGAATACCCGTTGTATTCGCTCAGCTAGTTGTCAAGATACTCACTTGAGACCGTTACACTCCACATGGCTTGAAATTCTTTTAAAGAATATGCTCACTGCAGCCAAAGACGGCCCCGCAGACCGAGGCTTTTCCCATTCACAAAAGACAGATCCAGTTTTCGTCCGAAGTGGCTTCCGCCAAGGCGGTAAACACTGGGGCATAATTTACTGGACCCTCCTCATCAACCAGCATCCGCCAGATCGTGGCTAAGGCGGCACGCAACCCCATGAGCATCATTTTCCTGCTCTTTTGCCCTGTTTATGACGAAGCTGCCTCTTTCTTGCTCTCTGTATTTCTGCAACTCTGACCCTGTTCGACCTCATAGATGGAGTGGGTAACTTGATTCGTGATGCGGATAATCGGAAGCGACGCCCGACGTGTAAGGATCCATGGATTATTACTCGACATGCCTCTTCTTCGTCATGCTGACGACACGTAGCTGGGTGAGACGAGAAAAAGTTGACATGTGGGGTCTGTCCATATCTCATTGTGCTTGCTTGCTTACCCCTTGCCGGAGACCCGATTGTTGGCCCGCCCCCGGGTATCCCCGGACCCCGGAACCCGAGAGGAGAGGAATGCAACACAGCACGTAATCGCCAGAATGTTGGTTCCAGTCATGTATCCATCCATCGCCACGCCGCACCGACTCGTCCGGGGCTACATGCAGCGAGGGTAGTTGGCGCCTCAAACGAGTTGGTCTGTACCCCGGTTCATTTCGCGAAATCTGGTCATCGTCGCTGCTTCGCGATCCAAGCCCCGGCTGATATTCTCCAGTCTCGGTCTGCTAGTCAACAGAATGTTCCTTTCGTGCTCTAATTCACCGTTGCTTCCCTTTCCTCCGTCCTTCCGCCCGGCCGAGTAACGACCGAGTTCGGTTGTCCCTTTCGCTCGTGCCGTACAGAACAGAGAATCCCGTCAACATGTCCGGGGACGCAAACCCCAACCTCTTCGCCAACTGCACCGTCGAGACTTTCCCCCTTTATACGTCCTACTACAACTACCGCGTCGACCTGGCTGCAAATGCTGTCTTCGTGGGCCTCTTCTCCGCAGCGCTGGTGTGGTTCATCGCGGTATGGATCTACATTCGTCGCGGGTTCTGGTTCATGGTGGCCATGGAGCTGGGCCTCTCGGCTGAAATCATAGGCTACGTCGCGCGCGTCTTCTCGTGGAAGAATCAGTGGGACCAGGATGCCTTCCTCGCGCAGATTGTCTGCATCACCATCGGCCCGGCCTTCCTCTCCGCTGCCGTCTACCTCTGTCTCGCGCGTATTGTCGTCGTCTACGGAGAGGCAAACTCCCGGATCCCATCCAAGTGGTACGGAGAACAGTGAGCCTCTCCGAGCCTCTCCTCATCGCTGCTTTAGGAGCTTTTGCCTAACCCTGACTTTGAAATGTAGTTCATCCCCTGTGACGTCGTGTCTCTTTGTCTCCAGGCCATAGGCGGCATCATCGCTTCCGTTGCTCTGCGGGACGGCCAGTCCCTGACTACCGGCGACAATATCATGATTGCCGGCCTGGCAACGCAGGTATTCACCTTGCTCGTCTTCATCGTCCTGTGCGCCGACTTTGCGCTGCAGGTTCGTCGCCGGCAGCACCTCCTGGGCGTCAGTGCTGCACTGACGCAGGAGCCTGCTCTGGTCCGCACCCGCGACTCCTGGCAATTCAAGGGGTTGATGGCCGCTCTGGGGCTTGCCATCGTCCTGATCTTTTGGCGTTCGGGATACCGAGTGGCCGAGCTGAACCAGGGATGGACCGGAGCCATTGCCTTCAACCAGTACCTGTTTGTGGGCATGGAGCCGGTCTTGATAGCGGCGGCGGTTTATGCTCTCGCTTTCTTCCACCTGGCGCTCTGCCTGCGCGAGGCTATGAGCAAGACGAATGAGATTGTTTCAGCAGGCAACAAGGACGAGCGAGAAGAACCAGAATCGAAGAGTCCTTTCCAGGACCGTGGAGCCGCAGAGCGAAGCGAGTCCGGCAGCTCGGGCACCGCTGCTGGTCTGGGCCAACTTGAAGATGCCACGGAGACCGAGGCCAAGGCGTAGTCCATGGAAGAAAAGAGGCAGAGATGCCCTTGGCTATGCAGATGGCGGTGGACAAGAAGCAAAGGAATACATACCTGCTCCGCCCTAGAAGGAGCAGCGCCCCTTGAATGATCCGAGGCATACATGTATATTCGCGTCTAAATTTTGGACGATGAGTGGTCAACACCCCAGATTTGATAGTTGACTAAATCTTATCCCTATCGTAAAGATGCTTTTGTTTTATATTGCAATACACTAGACCAATTGCCAAACGCAAAACTAATATCATGCAGCGCTTCTACATCTTCAAACCGCGCAATTTCAATCAACTTTGTCAGCCCATATATCAAGAAAACCTGCAAAGCCAAACACCTTTCCTTCTCCCAGCCTCTGTTCCTGTGTACCTGCGCAAATGCAACCGATAACGTCTACTCTAGACGTCTGCGGAATCCCTTGTATCCCTTGGCCCCTTGTGCTGCAAGCTAAACCCTGCAGGATCGTTGGCCATACGAAAACCGAAATCTGCAAACGCGCCATTCTCCATGATGCCTACTGATGCTGACGGATTGCTGAGGGTGTAATTGTAAACGGCGTCGTCCCGCCAAGCCTTGTTGTTGGCGAGAATGATCCTGACCCGTCTGTCATTGGACCGCCAGAATCCATAAAATACAGTAAAACAGGGATATAGTGATCACGTGTTAATATGATAGTCGGCTTATTGTGATAGGTCGGCTGGGCCGACCGCTTTTTTGGTGGGCGCGGGACTATATTATGATTAGATAATAATTATAGAGGGCCTGCTTATTAATATATATAAATTGGTAATAGTATTATAATGCTACCTGGCGGCTAGTCCTACCCTAGGTAGCGAATACCACGGATTTTATCACGAATATCGCCCTTAACGTATAAATAAAGTATTAATCGCAATGCCTTCCGTTAGTGCTAGTACCCGTACTGCTATTACGATCAAAGACCGATAGCTTATCCGTTAAAAGGCGCGTGAAAACCCGCTTTAGCGTTAAGCTAATATTATCAATTGGGCTTATAGCCACTTCGGAAGAAAGATCCCTTAATCTACGATTTCCTATATACTTAGCGAGCGTTACGCCTATATTAACGTGATTAGGTCTTCTTAAATAAAAAGATAACGTGCCGGCCGTTATAAACTACTCGAAAGGGCCCTTAAAGAGCTTCTTCTACGATATAATAGTCAAGGTCATCCGTTAACGGGAGACATTATCATTAGCCTCGCCTAGCGCTTATAGCAGCACATGCCCGACTTCGACGGCCAAGAGAGCCCAACCTTCTCTCGCGGCTAGCTCGATACTTTTAAACGCTGGCATTATTTCAAACAGTATCTCTAATACGGCGAGATCTCATCTACGCAAGACCACGACTTTACGAGCGCAATCACGATAATCTAAGAGATCTACAAGACCTACGATACGGCCGATATCTATAATGCCGACGAGACTAGCCTCTTTTAGCAGTCAACGCGGTAATACACGCTTGCCACGAATCTATAGAGCGGTAGGAAGTAAAATAGGGCTAGGATCACGGTCTTGCCTTACGCTAATGCGTCGGGCATGCATCGCCTCGATCTTTGGATTATTAGCAAGTCTAAGTAGCCTCGTTGCTTTAGCAAGGCTAATTGCCGTATTTAGAGTCTTCTAATTTAATACCGAAGTAATAAGACTACTTAGATAACTAGCGAGATCTTCTACGAATAGCTTCGTTAGTTCAATAAGCAGGTCTAGCTACGGAAAGCCCTTCTCTTACTCGATAACTTTAGCGCGCATGAGGTTATTGCAAGGGACGTCAATAACTGTAAATTACCGCCATTAATATATATAAGAGTTATCTTCTTACTAGCTAATTCGACCTCCAAGCATTAGCTAATAGACTAGGGCATTATCAATAACCTCAAAGTCTATTATCGCAAGATCTAGCTCGATTACTATACCTAAGCCATCTTCGAAGACCGCGATCTAGCCCGTGATATCACTATTCTCAAGGTAGTCCTCTAGCTCATCGATACGTAGGCGCACAACGTGATAGAAGCAACTATCGCTAATTGCTTTACTTCGTTAGAGGTCCTTGGGCTATTGCAAGGCCCACGGCGCCGGCCCAAGGATTAGGATAAGGCTCGCCACGAGCTACTTGAATTAATGAAAAGCCGGCGTATCCAGTAGGCTATGCATATTAATAATATCACTAGCATCACATTAACGGAAAGCCCTGCATTTAATAACTTTATTAAGCCCGCTACTAAGACCATCCAAGAGACGGATACGGAATTACTAAACCACGTCGTTACTACATTTTCAGAGGTTGGTATTAATAATAATAACGACCTAACGCTAGGACAAGAGCCCACGCTAATTATAGTAGACGAAGCGTCTTAAGCTATCGAGAAATTAATCTAATTCGAAGAGCAACGCGAAAGCCTTAACCTTACACGCATATAGCAACTGCAACGGCACTAAAGGACACTTAGCAGGGAGGCGTAGGTATCACGAGACGCGGGTCTTAAGCAGTCATCTATTAAGAAGTACCTCGCCACATAATTTACTAGGGAGGGTACCTCTAGCCGCGATGAGAGCTTAGTGTGATAGTCGTGTTATAATAATACACCCCCTCTTAGTACGGAAATCACTATATCCCTGTTTTACTGTAGTGTATTTCTGGCACAGAATCGTGCTGTGTAAGAAGGGCTGGGCTGCGGTCCTGATAGGATGGCGTGAACGTGGGTATTCGCGACGCGGGGCCCCGGCCTCCCCTCGGCGACGTGCCGGGGGGGATGTACACGGGGTCTGGGGTAATTTCTCTAAATTTTGCCAGCGCCATAATAGCCGTGTTGATTTCGTTGATGCGAGAAACTGATTGTAGCGTTTTTGTAAACGACTGTAGGAGGTTCATGTCCGAGGCGTCAACCTGGTTCAGGAGGACAAGCGAAGACAGCTGGAAGAAGCTTAAGGGGGCGTAGGTTGCTATGACCCTGTTCGAAACACAAAAAAGAAGACATCAGAAGATGCAGATTCATCGGGAAAGACGATAAAGGAACAGTGGACTCACCGAATGACGGATGAATAATTGCCTAGTCCGGAATCTTCCGTCCACAGCCGCTGAATCAGGGCCAAACAGATACTTGCGCTGCCCACGAGCCGGTCTTTCACGCTGGGTTTTTCGCGTGTCAGCCAGCTGAGAAATAGACGCATGGCGTGGGTTACGATGCTAAATTCCAAGTTGGCAGAGGGCAAATGGTGACCATATTGGTCGTCGTCCAGCTTCACAGCGCCATATTCCAACCAGCACTGCTGGAGCTCTTGGCCCGAACTGGCAATGATATGATCTACCTGCTCGCCCGATCTATCGTCCAGGCTGTCCGAGTATAGTTCCAAGTAGATTTGTTCCTCGAGGCGGGCTAATTTGGCTCGGGCAACCAATCTGGAGTGATGCTCGTCTCTCGGCTCGATGGGAGCGAGCCAGATGTCCGGGCTATTCATTTGAACATCCGGAGGCCGCCCATCCGTCCAGCACCTCGATTTGTCCAGAATGCATATGAACAGAAGACTTGCTACCGTTCTTGAACCTCTTCGGAGCTGAGCTGGCCCTCTGATGGCTCCCACTGGTGGAGCCCGATGGATTTGGCCGCCGTGGCCGCCAGATTGAGTAACAGACTGGCACATTCCGAGCCCCAATTTGTCTGTGCGACTAAATACTAACTTGAGTCATCCGACTTGACGTTTGGCTGAAAAAAGAAAATTGAGTGTCCTCTTCAAATCTGCGGCATTTGCGTCAACTTACCAAGGACAGCAGCGCTTGTACGTTGATCAGCCGGGGCGTCAAGAGCACTTCAATGTTTTGAATAGCCCGCATTGCATCTGCAAGAAAAGTCTTGTTTACATCCAAGTCGATGGATTTCCCTCCATGCCTCGACGACCCAGGCTACACCTCTTTTGCCGAAGCCCGCAAAAACTTGGCAGTCAAAGTCAGAACAAGGCTGTTGAAGCAGACGACGTCGCCCCTATACCGCAACTCATCGCCAGACTCTTGAAATTTTGCAACACGCCTCCGAAAGTAGTCCTTGGACCATATTGGCGCATAGGGATTGATGTTGTCAAAGTATGGATCAATCATGGCTTCTAGGATGACCAAGGGCGGACTTGTCGGCGGCGAGCCGTCGTGAACGAAGTCAACGCCTTCTCCTTGGCTCGCGAGAGCCCTTAGCTTGCCTGCAGCGTTCATCATCTTGTCGAAAGGGGCATCGTGTCCGGGACGAGACCGGCACAGTGGCGCCACGACCGATTGGCTGAAGTTATGGATCAACGACTCCAGTGATGTAGGCCCTACGTGCCGCTGCGAACCGTCGGCTCCATGCACGAGATGTAGTGAAAAATATTTTGCTATATTGATATATGTGCTGTGCGGAGTATATCGTATATCTCGACTCCACTATCTGAAGAAAGCATGCAGAGTCGAGAGATTTTGACATTCACTTTGCGTGCGTCAGCGTCTCCCAGCCAACAAAAAGGGTATTTGTTCCCGCTGGCCTCTCTGCGAAGGTAAACTTCATTGTATACGGCAAGTTGTAGGTGCTTCCCAAGGCGGCGTATCCAGGTTCCGTAACGTCTTCGAGGTGCAGCTTAAGCGTCCCATTGCAAAGCCAATTTGGCGCCGACACCGCTCCGCCATGCGGATCGTACTTTGTCTGAAACTCGAGTCCGTATCGCAGGCGAGTGCCGACTTCTTCGGCATAAAGATCCCGGCCTTGGATCCGGGAGGTCTCAGCGACGTGAGAAATAGAGGCAAGGCCGTAGCCGGTATGGGTGAGGTCTCTGCAGATCTCCATGGCGATGCCGTCTTCTAGCCCTGCCTGTATCTGCCCGTTCCACCACCAGTTCTGGTCAGCGTCGCTCATGCCCGCAGGCTTAACTGGCCGGTTGCCATCGCTAATGGATTGAGGAGAGCGAGTTAGCAAAAGGACAGACCCGAGGAAATGATATAGGATGGACATACCTCTTTAGATATACGTATTGGGCTGCGCTCCTTATGAACCGTGTAATAGCGGCATCATACGTGGGCCGGTCGTTAAGAAAGACTGCGATGCCTACCTTTGCTTCCATTAAGACTAAAGCTGAAATTAGACGCGAATAGCTTCTAAGTATTCAGATAGGGAAACGTAGATTCCAAACTCACCCATTTCCCAGTTATTTGGGTTTTTAGACCCATTGACGACCTGTGGGAGATAAACATTCCGAAGCATATTTTCGAAAGCTCTAATATCTGAGCAACTCCATCCGGCATTCGTATAGCGAATAATCTCGGCGGCACGAACCCAATCCGCAGCAGCCCAGGCAGCTTGAAGCGGAGCATTAGAGTTTGTATGCGCTTTTAAAGTCTTGGCCCAGGCGTTCATAAAAGAGATAGCTCGGTCGGCCTTAGACTTGTCCTTAGTCACTGCCCATGACAGTGCGTTGAGGTACGCTGTCATGGCATCTTCCAGCTCATGTGAACATCCGATGTTTGGGGTTGATGTTGGGCCGCACTCTACCGTCGCATACGGTATTGGGAGAACCCTGGTGGCATACGGATGCTTCATCATGCTGGCGTAGGCTGAAGACCACGGTTGCTTTTGGGCGGCAACCTTTGACGCAATGAAGGTCAGACTCGGAGAGTCAACAAAGATGCCCGGGTGGACAAACGAGGAAGCCGCAGCCCTGGAATCGACAGTAGCGGCAGCAAAAGGGGGCGAAGTCGAAGTTGCTGCCGCTGTTTGGTGGCTGGCACCATACTGAGGAGTAGCATTGACAGCCGCGCATATGGCCAACAGGCCCTGGAAAGAAAGAAGCCGCTTCATGCTGTGGGTCGGACAGTGGCTAAAGAACAGGGGTGGGCAGATGACCAGCCTATATGATGATATCTCAAAGCAAAATCTTGCGGAGAAGGGAAGTTAAATTCACGAGCAGTCTACAGGATACGAGTTGACGTTAAATGGATCTGCACGCGTTTATGCTAGCTTTTTAGGAAACTTGCGTCTTTGACTAGTGGGAACTGAGCCACCCCTAGTTTCGGTAGCCGGCCCGTACCTACCCCGGATTTGTGGAGTATAAAGTAATTCGTCGGCGAGGCGCGGAGACAATGCCGGGTCCCTTATTAGGCCTCTTTAGTCAGGCTCGTCCAGCAACTGCGCCACTCGGCATCGGCGTCGATAACTGAAACCACCCCTACCCAAATGCTCGGTAGCCGGCGCCGTGCCCGGCCCGGTCCTTATATAGCAGAAGTTCACAAGTGCCTGAGAGCCCGACTGAAACGCTTGGAAGCCTGTGGCTAAATCCATGGTGCCACGTACACACGGATGATCTGTGTACACAGGCGCAATAACCATCACAGCCTAGACCATAGACAAGAAACAGAGCTCACAACCGAGTATTTCTCTCAGTAATACAGTCGCCGCCGCAAAGAACTTGGTTATGGCGGCGTGCATGCAGGCTGTAAATTATTACAGTACTCGCAGTCGTATTTTTGTCGGCCTTTGAAACCCAATTATTGCTTCACCTCATTACGGAGTATCGTTGCATCGAATCTTTCAATTTGGCGATTCGATGGCAACTCCTCCTGCAACTATGATGCCTACTGTCACTACGCCAACCGTTTTGGCTCACGTGCCCGTCGGCATATAATAATTTACGTGTCGTCACGTCACTTATGGGGTACCCTTTACTGTATACCTCGAACAGGGGCCTCTTGAAACGTCAAAGCCAATGCCTAGCCCGTACGGAGGAACCCTTGGTGCTGCGTCGAGTCTTGCAGGCAATTACTCAGAGCTGATCCAAGACACGAACATCTAAATGCGCATGTCACCAACCATTCACATATATCTTACCTGCAGCGAAAAGGGTTAGATCCTGATAATGCGTTAGCGTATTCGGTCTGCTGGTGTCTACCATTCATGAGACTTTTCTGTTCAGTTCTTATACCTAACGTTGCGTCCGCACCCGGCTGGGGAAACCTTCCTCTCCTGTCAACGACTGCATTATGTCTAGTGGCACAATCGCCAACTCAGCGAACCACATATTAGGGAGGGTACCAGCTCCTCGTGACCGACAACTGGTACCTGAAGCAGAAGTTCCGGGGTCCAGTGTACTACACCAAGAAGCCCACCGACTTCTAGACCTAGGGCAAGTCGCGGCCGCCATTCGCGCGTGCTCTTGTCGACGACAACGGCGACATCGACGTCCCCGAGGGTGAGCCTCTTTCCTCATCGATCAGGGCAATTCTGCTCGTCGCGCCACGGAAGAAGAAGTGGTCAGCCAATTCGGACTCCAAAATTCCGAATCCAAGGAGTGTGAGGAAGAATTGCGCGGCATTCGCCGGCAGCAGGCAGACCTGAGCTTGTCGACCTTGCCAATGAGCTCGGACCCTACGCCGGTTGTGACAACGCCATCTGCTGGGCCCTCGGGAGCAAATCTCGTTCCACCGACTCGTACCAACCCCGCAGAGAGCCAGCCAACATCCTCCGGTAAAATGACTCCACGGTGAAAAGGGACAGTATGTCGGCCCGCAGGTTGCAGGTTGAATCTTGTCCAGGTATTGGGGACACGCCTTAGGTTACGCAAAGCTCTCCTATAAGGGTAGACTTCGACGAGACTCGTAACAACAGCCATTCAAGTCCGTTTCAATAACAGCCAATGTATAACTGAGACACAATTGTTTGTAGAATTTTCTCTTATCGAGGTTGAGCATTGAACGAATATCCGTTAATGTGGATTATGGGTGAAGAAATCGCAGCTGCCATTCTATAGATGTAAAACAAACCTCATTTAGCTACCAGGGTTGTGGAGCGTTCTGGGAAACTTTCCACGAAGCGCTGTCTGTCAAACCCATCTTGCGTCTCGGAGTCGATAACCCAGCCACACCCTAGGTACGTATCTTTGGGCTTTGAGTGTGCGACCTGCAAATCCTCATATCTTTACCAATAATCGAGATCCTTTCGATATATGAGTGTCTCTCTACCTCTACACTCCCTTTTGGGATTCCAGGCCACCCCGCCTGGGTACCTAATGATGTCGTGGCTTGCGATATTTTTCCATCCAGCCGCCAAAGACTTCCGTTGGAAGCTTAGCGGGCACGTGGTCAAGTTCTTCAGCATCATCGTCACTGTCAAACGGCTTCCATTCTCTCATCAGCCCTAGATCCCTTTTTGTTATCAAAATGACCCTCATGAGAGGCGGGAGGGAGGTAACACAGTATTATGAAGAGAGCATGTGAGGCATACCCGTCTCTGTGTCGTATAGAAATGCGTAGCTATATATATCCTGGGTCGTTAGCCTAATCATTGTCCCCCGAGAAAAAGTTGTCCTCGTCGTGATTGGTGTCGATTTCACGGACCGTCCGGAACCAATCGGTATCGTAGCGATCAAGGTCCCCGACAAATTTGACAGGGAAAGTACTAGGCATGACCTCTAAATCGGCATAGCCTAAAGCACCTGTGTCTAGGTATTGAAGCTGCGCGATGACACACGCGGCCTTGTCTGAGAAGCCTGCCTCCAGGGCGGCCGGCCTGTTAAAGTTAACATCGGAACCGTCCGGGGTGTAGCCGGCGAGTACGGGATAACGGCGAGTTGCACGAGGTTTGTGTAGAACTCGGTCACAGCCCGGAACAGGTTGGCTTGACGATCCACTAACTTCTGCTGTCTCTGTAGGAGGCTACCTAGGTACAAGGTAGAGTAGGCAAAGACGGGGTGGTGGACTGTCTACATTGTGAGGGACGAGGAGGGACTGAAGGGCAGCGCAGGGAATAAATGGCAGCACAGCTACGGTGCCTTACCTGATTGGGGGATGTTTGGGCACAACACCGTTTTTCGTTTACTCTACAAATTCAAATACTAATACGCAATGGAACTGCGAGAGGGCACGAGGGGTTGGAGAGCCTTGAGGCTATGGAGAAGGGGATATAAATTCGATGCCCCTTCTACCTCGAGAGGAAACAAGGGTCAGCAGGAACGTCATCCTGCCGGACCCATTAATCAGATTGATCCAGGTCACTAAGGCGGTCTTCGTGTAGGCTGTCGATCTGATCAGAGGCATTGAGGCCATCAGGGTCGCTGATGCCGTCACGGTCGTCGGGGTCGTCAGGGGCATCAAGCACCCAGGGGCAAACATGGTCATCAGGCTCATCGAGGCCCTCGGGCTGGGCAGGAATACCGTGGCTAGAGCGTCAAGGGGCATAGGGGCAGCCTTCATACAGGCCATTGGGCTCGGCAACCCAAGTGTGGCCATAGAGGCAGGGCTCACAGATGCAGCCTTTATATGGGCCGTCAGGTTCATCGGCGCTGTCACAGTAATCACACTTGTCAAGGCCTAAGAGTCGGTTGCGGTCTTCGGACCTAATATATCGCAGCGAGCGATGGAGGCCGGCATCAACGGTGCCATCCGAGTCATCGGAGCCATCGCTATATAGTTCTCCGTACGAGCCGTACGAGCCGTTGAGACCGACAGGCCTAGCAGAGCCGGAGAAGATGGAGCCGGCAGAGTTAATAGAGCCGGCAGGGGCATCGAGTCTGCCGCTAACGCCGACGCCGTAGAGGCTAGGGCCCGAGCTTTCTGAAGACGTGAGCCAGGTCTGTTAGGCCGGCCGGCACGGTTGCTTGAGAGAAAGGAAATGTTAATCTATGAGACAGGTCGGGCAAGGAGACAGAGGTCGGGCTAAGAGACAGCCAGACTAGCTGCTAGGCTGATAGGAAAGTGTAAGTATTAAATGCTTATGTATTAAAGGTTTATTATTATACCCTTAATATTCTTATTAAAGCAACTATTGGAAGCGGCTTGCCGGCAGAGACTTAGCTATAACGACAATTTAACGGCGATTTCCCTTAAGCTAAGGTTGAGATCAAAGCTTTGGTTTATCGACCTAGGGAGCGTAACGGCCGTTCTGCCCCTTCGCGTTCCTCTCCCTCTACGTCCGTAGGTAAGTTTATCATATTCTTTCAAGGACGGCGATAGGTAAGACAACGACTTAGTATAATTCTATGCAGTGGCCCAGCTATGCCACTTCATTACACACCCAAGACATGCTTTCGTATTTCGTACGAATTAGGCACGAGGGTCTCAGACAATTGCCCAAGGGCGTAGTGTGAGGGTGAGCAAAGGATGACGAGGAGGCTTGAAACATTTGCCGGCCCTCGCATTCGGAACGAATAAAAACATGGATCGAGACGGGCGCTACGGAGTACTAATCTTCATGAGCCATGCGCACTTTTGCCACCGACCATCTGTCCTTTGTTATCTTTTCACCATTCACTCAATTCTGAGCAGGTCGTGCAGGAGTGCCAGAGAAAACCTAAGGAATGGGCCTATTCAGGTCATTTATTACGTCGTTGCCTTGGCCTCTTTCTGCCAGGATCGACTCGGCGGAGAAAGCCACAACATGCGTAGGTTGATTGTAGCCCTTGGGTAAGCCACCTTGCCCCCCCCCCGACACCTAACAATAGTCGACGTCAAGTCTCCCTCTTCGTTCAAAATCAGTGTCACCTGGCAAGAATCATGCTAACATTCAACTTCAAGTGGGCTGACGCTCTCATGTTTCGTCTTGTCCCATAGATACTACACGAGCGCTGCCTTTGGTACGTCAACCGGTCTCTCTAAAAACCCTCCGTACTACGAATACACGCGCTTACTCACCTGCCATATTGCCCAGAGCGCCCAATTCATTTCAATGTTATTACTCTGCTGTTTAGCAGCGCAGCTTTGGAACTCTTGAAACGATGGAGACGACCAAATGAGAGGCGAGCGCCTCTCGAAAAGAGTGCAAAATTGGCGACGAAGCGCTTCGGCCTGTCGGCTCTGCAGAAAGGATGCTTAAGCGCATCATACGAACTTTCAATTACACGCAGTGTCCGGCGTCTGCGTCTACCTGTCACCATCCTCCTTGGGTGTATTGTTACGCGTAGCCTGCTCTTTTGGCTCCTTTTTCGTACGTCGCAATGTTCTTGGGTTGGCATTGAGGTATCCGAGCCTTGTTTCTCCGAAGATTTGGTAGTGATGAAGCTAAGGCGCGGCGACAGGCATTTTTACCATTCTTCTCACTCATCTGTGAGCTCGTTATTCCAAACAAGACCAAGAGCGCCGACCTAGGGACGAATAGTAAGACTTCTCGACTTGCTCGATCGCCTCCGGCATCAATCCCGTACGCCCTTTTCGCCTTGGGATGGGCGATCTCTGCTACATCGGCCTTAGCTCAATCGCGCGTCGAGACTGGAACGGTTTGTCCAGCTGGATGGCAGTGGGAGGGCTTCACCAAATGTGCCCAAGTCGCCATCTGTGCTCTCGATGCCGTCACTCTCACTTGCGGAGCTCAACTTCACAACCATGAGGCCGAAACCAATGAGAACATCTCAGAACCACTGGCAACCGTTCTTGTCATTGCAGCCGGATGCGTGTTTCTCCTACCTTTCCCGTCCTGGCTTACAGGCTCTGGCTTCTACTTAGCGTTCAAGCTACAGTCACTCGACCTTTGGGATCTACTCTTCGACTCATTAGTTGCTTCCACTGCCTTACTTTCCGGTCTATCACTTCTGGCAGATTTCCATCCTACAAGTATTGCCTTATTGGTCTCCGAGGTAGGCCTATTTGGGTGCCGGTATCCAAGCTTCCGGTTCGAGCACGCGCTACCGGCTGTATCTTTTGACGGGTTTGTGAGAAAGTCTTTGCTGGCTACCGTGTTCGCCGGGCTTTTATGGCGTCTCGCTGTTTCTCCGAGCCACGCTCCACGGACACACGTCTCCAGGCTGCACCGGTGGCTGTTCCTATTTCACATTGGGATTGTGGTGCTCACGGTAGTCTATTGGAGACTGCTGTCAACTACTTCCATCGACCTCCCTATATCCCAAGCCGTCGAGAAGCTTGTATCATCTGCCCAGACCGAGAAGGCTGCTTGGGCGTCCCAAGCCGCCTCGAGCCAGACCCTCGCGGATGCTGTGGTAGAGTACAAGAAGCGCTATGGAATGCCACCGCCTCCAAATTTCGACAAGTGGTACGAATTTGCTATCGAAAGCAAGTCATCCGTCATCGACGATTATGGGCAGATCCACGACGACATACTTCCGTTCTGGGGCGTCGAACCCTGGAAGATTCGAGAGAGGACAGCACAGCTAATGGAGTACGCGAATATAGAGATGGGCACCTTGAGAATCCAAAACGGCACTGTATATCAATCTCCTCACATTCCGGGGACACATCGCTGGATGACAGACTCCCTCGAGAAGATGATTGAGCCCTTCGCCAAGTGGCTGCCTGACATGGTACTCGCCATTAACCTGGCAGATGAGTGCCGGGTTGCTGTCCCATTTCAAGACATGGAGGCTCTCAAAGCCACGGCCAAAGGCGCAATATCTCGCGTAGCGCTGAACAACATGGATGGGACGATCAAACAGGCGGCCAGTGGACCAGACAGCGAGCAAGGGTGGCCATCTGGCTTTCCCGAGCCGAAGAGTCACCAGGACCCCTCCCATCCAGAGCAAGTAGCACCAGCTTTTACAGATTATCATGGAAAGCAGATTTATTACGACTGGATAGCTGCCACGTGTCCCCCAGATTCTGTGGCACGCAACAGCCGCTGGTGGGACTGGAGCACCGTCTGTTCAAGCTGCCTGGCGCCACACTCGCTGATGACCCGCCATGGAGCCATTGTGGGGAATGCGACTCTGGCTCACAATCTCTGCCATCAGCCTGATGTCGCATATCTCGATGGTTTCATGATGTCTCCATCCGTCATGGTTGGCAGCAGCACGTTGTTTCCGGTCTTTAGCCAAGCTCGTGTAGGCGGCTTTTCGGATATTCTTATCCCGTCACCCTGGGACTTTAACGAGAATAGCGCATACGTCGAGCAAGAAGACATGCCCTGGGCTGAAAAGACGAACGGGCTATATTGGCGCGGTTCGAGCTCTGACGGCTTTGCGGCGCACAACCTATGGGCCGGGTTTCTGCGAGCGAGGTTCGTCCACGAAGCTTACGACATGGCGGTTAGTAGATCGGAGAAGGCGGACGCGCAGGACAGCTTGCACATCAATGTCTCCTTTGTGGGCGGCGTGTCTAGGTGCGCTGCGGCCGACTGCGCCACGGAGCTGGACTCTTTTCGGCGCTGGAGCATCATCGCGACGACCCGGAGCGGAAAGGGTTACGTTCATGATCACATGGAACAGCAGAAGGTAGTGACTTCATTACCTCCGGTATTGCCGTTCGGGGAAAACTGGCGCTTCCGACACCTGATGGACATGGATGGAGCCGGGTTCAGCGGGCGGTTCCGGTCTTTCATGCAGAGCCGCAGCTTGGTCTATCGCGCAGCTTTCTTTTGGACCTGGTATGAACAACGTATAGTCGCCTGGCACGATTATATACCCGTAGATGTGCGACTCGGTTCGGGGCTTTGGAGCGTGCTCGGCTACCTCACGGGTGCGTCCGGGACGAAGTCGAGCGCGAGTGATAGCCAGGAAGGCGGTGAAACGGCGAAGAAGATAGCAGAGCAGGGGCGAGATTGGGCGTTGAAGGTGATACGGCGGGAGGACATGCAAATCTATATGTTTAGGCTTCTATTGGAATGGGGAAGAGTTACGGATGATGCTAGGGAGACGTTGGTATACGCGAGTAAATAGTGAAACGTTGCTTCCTTTAATTCTAATATCGGTTATGGCCTTACTATATACACTATATGGCAACTAGTAATGCATAAATATTAATACGAAATAAGTTTGTTATAATAGGTTAGGAGGAGGAAGAGAAATGGAAGAGAAGTGGATCGGCATTGCCTCAAGGAAGCAGTCGACGGCATACTCTTTCAAGGCCCATTGTTGTCAGATTGACAGCCAAGGTACCACAATAATACCACAAACCACGTGAGACGCCGGATTTGCTGCCGTGATCACGTCCCGTGAAAGGTGAGTTCCGCATAAATAAAATCTAAGAAATCTTAGAATGTGATGTCGGTAGTTGGACACGTCGTCGTTACCCTACGATGATGACTCGTGAGACCCGAGGATGGGACCTGAGATGGGACGAGATGTGATGGCTGCCAAAGTTGGGGGCTACTAGCGGCGACATGGAGGCTGCTTCAGCGGGACAGGTCGCCCGCAGAAGCGCCGGGTCACAAGCTACAGAGGAAGGGAGACGCTGATCGACAGCGGCTGGGGCGCATAAGATGGGATGACAGCTCGACAAAAGATCCCTATAGCAAGCATCACTAACAATAATGGAGGCTCCGCTATTCATGTAATTACCAGCCAATTGTGCTATCCCAATACTTTTATCACAGCAAAGTCTGCCGTAATCCGTTGTTTTTGAGGCCGTAAACACCGTGTGTTCTCTTGTTTCTTTGGTGCAAAACTGCCCTGCCAAGTTCTTAAGCCAGGGATACAATCGAACGTGAAACGTGAGGTACTTCACCGCGTCGTGTCGTTGCGACGTTATTCCAGAATCCCCCTGCCCGCACCTGCATCATTCCGATCCACACTTCGCCAAGCTTTCGAAAACTGACCTCCTTCAGCCAGGGCAAGGCAGAAGCTGACTGGCTAGCCTCGTGTCCATAAGGAGACATTAACATTTTTTTATCCTCTCGGGAGATATGCCCAAGAGACTGTAGTATATTAGAATGCCTGTACTATAAACCCCGTACGTACTCATATTCATGAAGTCAAAAGTGCAGACTCTGGGCCTTGGTACTCCTATTTTACGGTGTCGCCTATAGCTAAGCAGTTTGTGTGCCGCGGTTTAGCACCAGGGGATAGCATTGTTGCACCTTTGCACCAGTGACCGAGTATACAACATCCTCACTCTGCAGCATGCTAATACCCTCATCAGGATCCTTCGCCAAGAACACCTTAGATCCAGTTCCATCAGTAAAGTCGCATACTAGGGGATAGAAGATCTGGTCGTTCGGATCGACAGCTATGTAGTAATAGTCTTCGGGTCCGGCCTTGTTCTCATAGGCCACTAAAGCAACTATAACGCCCGTTCCGGGTAGCTTAACATCGGCGCTGACACGAAGACGGGACACGCCGATCTTGGACATTGTGTCGTTGTAGTAGTGCATCAGTCTTTGCGCGCCGTCATGGACAACCGTGTCGTCATCAGCGGTAGCCCACAAGCTAGAACACGACTTGTTCTCCTGACCGCCGAGGACGGCGTACATGTTGCCGTTGCTGCAGGACAGTACCATTGTCGAGTTGGTAGGGTCGACGAGAGGGGCGAACTCAAAACCCAGACTGTCGCTATAGCCGTTGTTGGTGAAAGGCTTCACGGTATAGGTGAGAGTGTTGGACGTGTTGCCCATGTCGCCGCTCTTCAGGTCAATGGCAGTGCTTAGAGGATTGGTGCTCCGCCGGCTGGGCAGCATTGGAGGTGCTCTAGGGGTACCTGTCCGGAGAGTAGAGTTGGAATACTTGGGTTGAGTTTGACGACCGGGCAATCTGGCGCAAGTAGCTTTAGTCAATGCCAAAGAAAGGGCTGACACGAGGGAAACTCACGCAATGCAGCCTCGGGATAGCACCCCATCGTCGGTGTCTAGCAGAGGAATCGTCATGGCACCAAATATGTCTATCCACAGCTTGTTGCGCCAGCTGATTTGCGTGCTGATGCCAGTACAGCCGTTCGTCTTCGTAAATCCTGCCGAGAACGTCCCTTTATCGGTAAGGCCAATGGAAGCGGCGACCTGAGCAACCCCCTTGATGGATGGCTCATCAATGAGACCAACAGACTTGTCCCACTTGCTGATCTGAAGACCGCATTTGATACCGACGGGCAGGCCCAGGGTCGCGGAAAGCATCAGCTCTCCCTCGGCCTCGAATACAGGCCTGAAGTAGGGCTCCCAGCCGCTGCTCTTGCTATTGCCGGAGTTTACAAAGTCAATCAGTACCATTGCATTCTGCAAGCCCATCTCGGCACCTGCCAGCAGCTTGCCCTTTGCTGCCGCGGCAAGTTCAACGCGTGAACCGACCGTGATACGGGGTCCGATGGTAACGACACCATAGGACAAGCCTGGCAGGCCGACGTTGATAAGGTCTGAAGTAAATTCCTGACTGTAAATCAACTGGGCGTCGATGCCTATCTTGAGAGTAAATCGGACGTCCGTATGGAGTTCCACCTGGCCTTCGAGAAAGCCACCAAGGGGTGTCCAGCGCGCCCGTCCGGCAATCTTCGCGTTCCCGGAAACGCCGCATCCCACGCAGAATACGTTCATGTACCCATTGAGATTCCTATTTTTGTCGGGCTCTTGGGGGCCGATTGATTTGAGAAGAATGGCGTCCCCCCAAGGCGAGGTTGCCTGCTTTACATGGGGATCTCTGAGTGTATTGCCTTCGTAGTTGGCGGACGCAGGGTCTGGGATTTGCCAATAAATCTCATTGTTGATGCTGCCTCCAATAGACAATGCTTGCTGAACGGCTTCGTAGGCTTGTTTGAGGGGCTTGACGATGTGTTTGTTAAACCAGTCACGGAGAGAACGCCGCCTGATTGCCCGACGACGATGCTCTTCTGAGGCCCTGTCGCTGCTGAGATGCGGTGCTATCTCCTCCAGGAAGTCCTGGGACTCTGCGTTCAACATTGTGTAGCCAAGGGTGCGGTCGAGATCCTGGTCGAAATACTGCCCCAGACATGCGGTCGACAGGCCATATTTATCATCGGGAGGCGCAACGCAGCGGTACGAGGTAGCAAAGTCGGTAGAGATGGTGGCGGACGGGTGTGAGGACGAGGGGATAGTAGCCGTTGGCCCAGAGCCAGATCCATCAGAGCTGGCGAAAGTTGAGCTCAGGTTGAAGGAAGCACCGGGAGTTGTCGACGGTGACCGAGTGTGAGACTGATGAGGTTCGGGTGGACTCCACCATCCCCACTCCGTCTCGCCAGAGGAGATGATCTCATCAGGGTGGCTAGGCTTTCCTAAAGCATTTATAACCAAATCACGACTCTTGAAGTCCAGCTCAGACACTTTGAAGTAGCATCTCTCGCCGCTGTGATAGTCGCCACAGCCACGGGCGAAGGCAATCAAGACAAGGCCCTCATCAGCAACCCAAGTTTCTGATGCGAGCTTAAAAGCTTTCTGATCAGTGAATGTAATCTTTAAGCCACTAGTTCCGTGGTAGGCAACGTTCATATGTTCGCTATGGTCTAGGTTGACTGAGGGGCTCGTGAAGTGATATGTGAGAAAGGCAAAGTGTCCGGCTTTGGATGGATCTGTTGTTATCAGCTTCTTGGCTTTACTCTCACGTCCAATATATAGGAATTCTCATACCACCTATGCCATAGTACATCTGAGAGCCCTTGCTGGGGGGAATCGGTTCGACATTGGTAATGTCTTCGGTGTCCCACGACCAGTGGACATTGGGTGACAAAGTGGCCATTGGCCCATCGTTTGCAAACGTGGCTGTCTGCTCACCCTTGAAGCCGAACCTATTGTGGCCCTCAGTAGGCAAGGGATATGAGGAGACCATGGACTTGTCCACATGATGACTGTTGTTAGAGTAACCCGTGGCGAGAGGAGGATGGACGCTTTGCACAGCACTGCCAGAGGAGTTTCTATAAGTTGGCCGAGTTCCAAGAGCTGGAAGTGCCTGGACTGCATTTGCAGCCCAGAGAAAGGCAGTGCACCTCAAAATCATGGTTATTTACCAAAGGTATCAGTGGCCTTGTAAATGGATAGAATAATAAACGGTAGAAGATAAGCATAAACAAGTGAATGTCAGGTCTCGGTGACCATGAACTAGCAACAGACGAAGAAGCAGCGACGCTTGGATATTTAGCAGGACAAGAGTGCTGGCTGACCAGGCCGAGAGGGACTTTGTTCTGACTTCATGTTGTCTGGAGTCTTGGCTTGTACTCTGCCAAAAAGCGGAGGCTTCGAAGGATTAACACGAGACCTTTTCACCCCTTGTCAAGTCATTTCGTAGCAAGGAAGCCGCAAATTACAGCTATCACAAGATGGAGTGACTGATTCTAGTGACACTTATCCGCTGTCCGATAAGGTGGATGAGCGTGTGCCAAGTCATGGCGCCGAAAGAGGAGATCCAGGCCGGATACTAGGCCTACATCGGGCATTGTCCGGTCTGTGCGGGCATCCCCGAGGAGACATATGATTCGTCACCATCTGCAATATAACTCTTTTCATAAGTTAACAAGACTTCTAGGCCTATATCCCTGCCAATAGCTGTCCGTTTTTCTGTCAAAGCGCTGGTGTCGCGACTCACCGTTGCGCGGGGATTTTACAAAATGGGCAAAATTAGCCTCTGTTTTCAGTTTCCACTTACCTAATTTTACCCCACGCATTGCCCCCTACGAAGTATCCGCAATGTCGACGTCAAATTGCCCCACAAATCTGGTCTAATCGCCTCTTGGCGCCTATATGTACAACTACATGTGTGTTTAGCGAGGTGCCTATATCTGGGGTAAGAAGCACGTGAAAGACGCTGTGACGGAATTATCCAGTCGGCCCTTCGTCAGTGCGTAACATACGACGGCTATTTAAATTTGCAAGAATACGATCATTCCTTCGGGTAGCCCGTACACGTTGTTCAAGTTACTGGTGACAGAAGCGGAAATCCGAAGTACCCACTGCCACTTGGCAAGCCGTAAAAGTCGTTCGATACGTCTATTATTAGCAAGTGAGAAGTAGGATGACGTGGAAACATATCCGTACATACGCGCGGAACTCGCCTAACATCCCCTGGGCGTGACCGTCACACCAACCAGGAACGTATTCTTCGTCTTGACGAGGATGGACTATTCCGTATTTTCTGCTTCGTTTTACCGGCATTATATGTTCACGTGTTAATTCAGCCAAGAGCCAAAACGGAAACGAAGATAAGATATGGCGACATTTAACAGAGGCCATCTTTGACCGGCACGTCATGCTCCTAGCTGCGGCCATGACTGGGCATATTATGAGCGGTTTGCGTCTCCTATATCTTGTCCCGTGTTAGCTTGGGAATCTGATGCACGCAAACCTTCTTTTCTACCTGGTTTGCTCGTGTGCCAAACGTCATTCATTTAGCATTTCCCCCGACTCAAAGCTCGAGCCTCTCAGCCTTCGTGGCCGCTTCCAACTGTACGTACAAGCTGTACGTGTCGCACTGGCTTGGCACAGCCTCTCCGTTGGCCTTCATCTTCCTCGTCCCCTACAGATTGTCTGTAACGGGCGGCGGCGCTGCGGCCGGCACCTCTCATGGCCGGCAGCTACTCCTTGCTAATGCCGTGCCCCAGGAATACTACGTTACCCTCGGACATGACAGCCTAGAATGGCGTCATCCCAGGACTCATACGTTCCCGAAGCCATTGCCCGCTGGCGCAAAGCTGAACCGCATCTCGATCGGCGGCAGTGGTGGCCAGCCCAAGACTTTCATGCTCTATGATACAGGAAGTGACAACTAATTCTAAAGTGAATGAAGGGTCTGTACTAGTATGAATTGTGGGAAAGAGACGTCTCTTTTGAGTGAGGCATGCAAGTTAGTCCTGGCGCCTACTAATGAACTAGTCACGTCCGGCAACACGACTGATCGCTGACATACGGTAAAGAAGATGGCAGAGTCAAAGCATCTACGTAAGTGCTGCACATGGGATAGGACGAGTTATTGACTCTACTATGACGTCCCGGGCATGACGCATGCCATAGTTGAGTCTGACAACTCCTAGTCCAGGTATAATCCGTAGTTAGCTGTGTGGGTGCTGTGTTGTCTTCGAGGCGTCGGCGCGTTACATTAAGTAACACTAACTCTGAGGTGCCTCAGACACAACTGCTCTCTACTGTGGTGCCTATACCTGGTGCTTGTATTGATGACGTCGAGCCTGTGGGCCTATTTATCGGTATACGTATACGTGATGGTAAAGGATGTGCTTTTGCCTCACTCTAGCTAAGTGGAGGTCTTGTGTAATCCCGGGCTTAGGTGACCTGCCTGGATTACTGACCCGCCAAGCTTCGACGAATTCTAAACCATGAACTGTCTGACTCTTATATTCGCACTATGGCCTCTGAGATTATGGATGTTGCGGCGGTATTCGCAAAGGGCCTGGGCGAGGCTCAGGATGGTTTCCATATCGGCGGCGATATCGACACTGCTGATGGCTGGAGCTCGCTAAAAAATATGGCTCTTTTTATAATGTAGTTATTGGTAACTACTCGGTATTCAAGTGAGTGAAATTGGGTTCGCTTTATACCTAGCTCGGCTCGCTCTGTTAATATAATAGAGGCAGGGAAAGTAGGTATTTATAGATAGCTAAAAAATTAAAAAATGCCTCTTTTGCTCTTCGGGTAGTGTAAAATAGCTTGTGATGGTTTAGGTTCCTAAGGGATAAACCGGAGGTTTATGTTAGTAGAAAGGTCAGGGCGTAGCACTAGGCTAGTCTTGTCACGATAGTGATAGATTAGATATCCTGGATAGTAGATCGTAACTAAGGGTATTAAAGTAATATAAGTGTATCTATATTAGAATAATATAAAGTATTGTATTAAAAGCTAGCGAGGTATCTATGCTATAGTAAGGAAATTAGGGGGTCCTATATACTAGCCGTGATCCCTTAGATTATAAAGGATCGACTAGATTATCTATATAATCCTATCGCGGCCGATAAGCCAGGTCGCACGGGCTCGCCTAGATTATCTACATAATCCTAGTAATCCCGTCGCTCCTCCGCTTATTAGTTCGTCGTGCTAACTATTATTCCGTATAGCCTATATTAGCGCCTGCATAGCCAGCCTATCCCATAGCCCGTTAGCCTAGGTCGTAATACGATATCCCCTCTCCGAATAGTCTTATCCCTAAGACCTAGCTTTATAATATCCGCGACTAATATATAAATACTCTACCTATGCCTACTTTTTATAGGTGCGGCGGCCTATTTCCGTAAATATTCTAAAATATCCTACTAATACTATATCTAGCCGCGTCTCTAGGCTAAGAACTCGTTTATCGAAGAAATCTAAGTAATATTCGAACCTTTTTACTTTAATTAACGAGATAGGTGAGGTAGTAATGCCTTATTCTTTCTATACCTATAAGGGCTTTATTTATAAAATAATTAAGGGTATTTTACGATATAGCGAGTATATCTATTAGGGAAAATCGTGCGATAGTATAGGAATTTCAGTTTCTACTAGTTTATCCCTCGTCGTATCTCTTTATGCTCTTTTCTAACCCTAGTTCTAGCGAGTCATCTAATTACCGAGAAATATTATATTAAGCGTAAGGAGGAGGCGACCGAGGAGGCGCTCCTTCTCTTATAGCAGGATCTTTAGGAGAAGCTTACGCGGTTAGCTCGCTTACGTAAGTAGAAGAAGGCTATAGTAACCCGTGGCTACGAAATAATTCGTAAGGGCATAAAATCGTTAGATAAACTAGAAGAGCGAGACCGCGAAGAATCTAAAGCCGCGATCGACGTTTAGTTAGTAGGTAGCCTCGATACTATTAACTAGAACGCTATTAGGTTACTAGAGGATTATATTACTCTAGATTTAGGTATTACTAGCAAAACTATTATAATAGTAGCTAGTAGTTTATTAAGTATTTAATAGGTTCTTAGGTATTTTCTTTATATCTATAGTTTTTCTATTTTATAAGCTATTACTATTCTTTATTATATTTCCTAGTATCTAGTATTTATTTAACTTCGTATTTATTATTATCTATAACTTCGATATAGTCTTATATTTCTATATCTTATAGTACTATCTCGAGTAGCGAAATATAAAAGATAGGGTATATTTTTATTATTTTAAGTAGTGAAAGTTCGTAGTTAGTTATTAAAATAACTTTCTTAACTAGAAATAGTCTAAGTTTCTTAAAATCTAATTTATCGCTTAGTCGCTTTATTTTAATATTTCGTTAAAGTAGGTAGACTATATCTCCCTCCCGAAAGATTAGTCCCTTTAATCTTTTCTTATTAGCGTATATTAATATCCTTTATCTAATATATTTAAGTTCTTTCTTTATTTCTTTATAAAGTTCCTTTAGTTTATCCGCTTAAAGTATAGCTCGTTTTACTTATAGTCCTTATTATATAACTCGATATACTTTAGGGTTATACCTAAAGTTAGCGTATAATAGTAAAACCTTCGTAGCTTCTATAATTAAGCTATTATAAGCTAATTATACTATTAGTAATTATTTAACTTAGTTATCCTATCTATAGTTAATATAATAACGAAGGTATTATTTAAGTATTTAGTTTAATTATTTAATCTACCTATCTATCTAAGGGTAGTAGGCTATGCTAAGCTTATATTTCGTACTAAGCTAAGCTATTAATACTTACTAGAAGTTTATAGTAAATATAATTCCTTTATTAGAGATAATCTCGTTTAGTAGTCTATAATTATATACGATCGTCCTTAGGAATATATATACGAGGTCTTTTATATTACTTACTTCTTTATATAGGATAAAGTACCTATACTTAGTAAGTCGATCTATAACTACGAAGATACTATCGTATTCTACCTTCGTTATAGGTTCTTTTAATAATAGTAGCTTCGTAATATAGTCGAATACGATCGAGTCCTATAGTTTAACTAGAACTAGTAGCGGTTTTAGTTCTCTATAAGGTTTATATCGTAAGGCTTTACTTCGTGCGTAAAGGGCATACTTGCCGATTACCTCTTTAATAGTTTCCTTTATTCTAGAAAAATCGAATTTTCGTTATATTTGCTCTATCGTTTTCCTAATTCCCTAATATCTATATATTAGGTATTCGTAGAACTCCCTAATAGTTTCCTCTCGTAATAGCGGTAGTAGCTATATCTTATCGTTATATATAGGTATATCGGAATATTCTATATTACATCCGTTTAGTACTTCCTAGATATAGGTAACGTATTCTTCTATCTATTCCTTAATTTTCTAGAATATTAGGTCATTATCTTATACTTTAAATACTATGTTTAACTATTTTTATTAGTAGTTGCCGCTTTTATTAAGTTCTAGGAGTTATCCTAATCTATAGGAGACTCCTATATCATAGTCGCTTCTCCTACTAAGAGCATCTACTCGTCCGTTCTTGGATCCTTTTCGATAAGTAATTTCATAGTCGAATTCCAAAAGGTATTTAGCCTATCGAATTTATCGTCTATTAAGCTATTAAGTTATTGCGAAATAGGCGATATTCTTATAATCTATATATACCTTAACCTTATATTTACTTTTAAGGAGGTAATATCGAAATTCCTTAAATACGTTAATAATTACGAGGAATTCTTTATTATAGATAGGGTAGTTAAGTTCTATGCTATATAGCTTCTTCGAGTAGAAGGCTACTAGTTTAAGTTTCCTATTCTCGTCGCGTTATCTAATTTATACCCTAAGTATAAAGTTAGAGGTATCTATTTTAAATTTAACTTATCTTTCTAAATCGAAGATTATTAAGACTAGTTCTAAAATAATTAAATTCTTAATTTACTAAAAAGCTATTTAGGCTTCTTTATTTTATTTAAAGGCTATATCCTTCTTAGTAAGTTTATATAGTAGAGTTATAGTTTTCCCGTAATCCTTAATAAATCGTTAGTAATAGTTAGCGAATCTAAGGAAACTTTAGATACCTTTAATATTTATTAGGTTTAGCTAATCCTTAACTAATATAATTTTTTCTTTTTATATATATATTTCTCCTAGTATAATTATATATCCTAGGAAATCTACTTCTTATATATAAAACTTACTTTTCTCTAGTTTAACTAGTAACTTTATATTCTAGAGTACTTATAGTACTTTATAGATATATTCCTTATATTCTTTAAGATTTCTCGAGAAGATTAGGATATTATTAAGGTATACTACTATAAATATATTAAGATATTCGCGTAAGATATTATTAATTATTCGCTAAAAGGTTACTAGCGTATTAGTAAGCCTAAAAGGTATTATTAAGTATTCGAATAATCTGAATTTTATTCTAAAAGTAGTTATCTATTCGTATCCCTCTTTTATCTTAATAAGGTTATAAGCTCCTTTAAGGTCGAGGGCCGTGAACTACTTTATACTATATAATCGGTCCCTAAGTTCTAAGATAAGTAATAGAGGTGTAACGGGCTAGGAGGTGTACTAGGCCCGAGTAATAGAGCAGTCGGCCGTTAGGCTAAAAGATCCGCTAGTCTCGGCACTTCGTGCCGAGGCTGTACCTTATACCTACCTATAAGGCATGGCCCCGGCGCTCGTACGCCTACGGCGTCGAGCCCGGCAGCGCATCCTTATATTATTATTATTATTACTTCGATACTTTTATCGATTTATTTAAGGTCTCTCCTTAAAGTAATAATAACTCTTTAGATTTTCTAGTTCTTTCCTTTATTTTATTTATATCGTATACTAGGTTATAGAGCTATGTTAGTCACTACTTAGGTCTTTATTGCCCGTAATATCTTGCGTGGAGGGTGTTGCTGTTTTCCTTCTCTAGTAGCTAAGTTATCGCGAAGTTTCGCTTCTCCTTTCTAGATCTTCTAATCCTAGGGGGCTATATTCTTATCCTAATATAGTTAGCTAGTCCTCTAGTTAATTATCTAGTTACTTTCCTATAGCTATAGGTATCCTAAGATAAGATCGTGTCTAAATATATCTATTACGTTAAAGGTAACTCTTTTCGTATATCCTTAAATCGAGATAAGGTAATTAATTTCTATATCGATAATCCTATTATTATAGTTAAATACTTCTCCTTCGATATTATAAAGTTTATATAGTTTAGTCTTCTATTTCTATAGGAGTCAATAACGATTAATAACTTAGGGTAAAATATAATTACTTATTATACTACTATCTAATAGTACTATTATACGATATCCCGCGATATAGATATTTAATATTATTTTATTACTATAACTTATCTCTATTATATATAGGGTCCTTAGATCTCTTCGTTATATATTAGTCTATAGCCCTTTTATAGATAATATACCTTCTTTTTTAAGTCTTAGTTCTTATTATATACCTTATATAAGTTATTTTTATAATTAGATAGTTTAATCTATATATATTCTTATTAATTACTACTATATCCTTTTATATATTATTATTTAGTTAACTTATATTATTTAATATATCCTCGTTTTCCCTTAATTTCCTAGAAATCGAATTATTTATTCTCTATAACTTATAGTTAGTATTAGATATCCGCTTTCCTCCTAGGTATTATAAATAATTATTATAGTCGTAATTAATAGCATATCTCTATCTATAGTCGCTATTATTTATATATTTCTTATAGTATACGTCGAGTCTTTATTTAGCTTCCTATTTTTCCTTATAAAGCTCTATAATACTTATTTCTCTATCTTTATATAATCTATCTAATACTTCCGTCTATCGGTAATACTAGATTAGAGTATTATTAATTTCCTTATACTATTCGCGTGCTTTTTCTTATATATACTCTAGGTATCTAAGTAGCTAATAGTCTCTATAGCTTGCTCTATCGCACGTTAGTATATAGATAATATTAGTTTATATTCGGGGGATTCCCTAATTAGTCGCGATATACCTATACTATTCCTATACCTTTCTAAATTAATAGGTATAGTAAGTTAGGGACGCGTATATTAAGTTAGTAGATCTATCCTTCTAATACTCTAGTAGGGTATTAGTATTAGGTTCTATAATAATTACTTATAGTATATTATAGTATATTTTCGCTCTCTATTTATATAGCTCTAAGGCTAAGTATAGATTATTAATAATATATCCCTTTTATTAAGTTAGAAATATATTATATTATACCTTTGCTAAGAAATATATTAAATAGTCTAAGTAGATATATAAGGCCTATAAGATTTATATATATAGCGTATATCTTAGTATAATTTATAAGTTATCCTTATATTCTCGTACTAGGTATAATTCTCCTTTAATTATATTTAGTATATCTATAGCGATTATAGCGATAGCGTAGTTACTACCCTCTAGTATAGGTCTATATTATAAGAGTATAGACTTCTAAACTTTAGTAAGTAATTCAGGGTTAGTCTAGGTTCTAATATTAACTATACTTTCTATTTCTATATCGTATTCTAGTAGTTCTTTACTTTTAAGTAATGCTCTAATAGTTATATTTTCCCGATATAAGGTTAGTACTTCTAATTAGCCTTTAGTCGCGCTTAGTATATACTAGTCGTCTTCGGAGCTCGTATCGTCGATACTCCCTTTATCTAAGTTATTTAATTACTTACTTTGTTAGGGTGTTAGTGCAGACCCCTGACCAGAAAAACGGAAAACATAAAAAAGTGGAGGAATATTGGGACGCCTAGCGAGTCTGTAGGTATAAGAGAGACGTCTGTGTCCCTATAAATAGATGGTCCCCTATGCACGCATCGACGCAAGTCGTAACGTTCATGAGCTTTTGAGATTCTAATAATGAAAAATCCTAGTTAATTCCTCCTATATTTTTGAGATAGCCGTGGTTGCCTCTCCTTGCCTCTTTACCTTTGACTTATACGATATAAAGACCTATTTATATAGGCGTTGATTTATAGACTATACGCCGCTATGCTAATATTCTAACTTATACGGAGACGGTCGCTCTAACTTACACGATAACGGTCGCTCTAACTTATACGATAATAGTCGCTCTAACTTATACGGGGATACCCGTCTTATCTTACGCGTTAAGTAGCGCACTAACTTACACGACGACTCGTGTCACTGACTAATAGCTAACTTCTTGGGCAGGGACCGACTCTATGACTTACACGACGATCGTTGCACTCGGCCTTTAGTATGTTCGTTCCCCC